>CABHPH010147712.1:3177-14390 GCA_902168325.1 Peromyscus nudipes | reverse complement strand
CGAGACAGGGTTTCTCCGTGTAGCTTTGCGCCTTTCCTGGAACTCACTTGGTAGCCCAGGCTGGCCTCGAACTCACAGAGATCCGCCTGGCTCTGCCTCCCGAGTGCTGGGATTAAAGGATAACTGGGTCTTGAGGAAGACTTATTCCCAGTTTTCTGAGAAACTACCATACTGATTTCCAGAGTGGTTGTACAAGTTTGCATTCCCACCAACAGTGGAGGAGTGTTCCCCTTGCTCCACATCCTCTCCAACATAAGCTGTCTTCAGTGTTTTTGATCTTAGCCATTCTGACAGGTGTAAGATGGTATCTCAGAGTTGTTTTGATTTGCATTTCCCTGATGACTAAGGATGTTGAGCAATTCCTTAAATGCCTTTCAGCAATTTGAGATTCTTCTGTTGAGAATTCTCTGTTAAGCTCTGTAACCCATTTTTTAATTGGATTGTTCAGTATTTTGATGTCTAGCTTTTTGAGTCCTGGCGTCTGTTTCTCCTGGGTGAGTTTGCTTCTTCTTGTTCTAGAGCTTTCAGGTGTGCTGTTAAGTCACTAGTGTGAGATTTCTCCAACTTCTTTATGTGGGCATTTAAAGCTATGAATTTTCCTCTTAGGACTGTTTTCATGGTGTCCCATAAGTTTGGGTATATTGTACATTCATTTTCATTGAACTAGAAAATCTTTAATTTCTTTCTTATTTCTTCCTTGACCCATTGGTGATTCAATTGAGCATTATTCAGTTTCCGTGAGATTATAGGCTTTCTGTAATTTTTGTTTTTGTTGAAATCTAACTTTAAGCCATGGTGGTCTGATAAGACACAGGAGGTTATTTCAATATTTTGCATCTGTTGAGATTTGCTTTGTGACCAAGCATGTGGTCAGTTTTGGAGAAGGTTCCATGGGGTGCTGAAAAGAAGGTATATTCTTTTGTGTTAGGGTGGAATAGTCTGTAGATATCTATTAAGTCTATTTGAGTCATAATGTCTGTTAGTTCTCTTATTTCTCTGTTAAGTTTCTGTCTGGCAGACCTGTCCATTGGTGAGAGTGGGGTGTTGAAGTCTCCCACTACTAGTGTATGGGGTTTGATGTGCGATTTAAGCTTTAGTAATGTTTCTTTTACAAATGTCTGTGCCCTTGTATTTAGGGCATAAATATTCAGAATTGAGACTTCATCTTGTTGGATTTTTCCCTTTGATAAATATGTAGTGTCCTTCATGATCTCTTTCAATTGATTTTAGTTTAAATATATTTTATTAGATATTAGGATAGCTATACCAGCTTGCTTCTTAAATCAATTTGATTAGAAAGTCTTTTTCCAGCCTTTTATTTTGAGGTGGTGTCTGTCTTTGAAGTTGAGGTGTGTTTCTTGTATGAAGCAAATGGATGGATCTTGCTTTCGAATCCATTCTGTTAGCCTGTGTCTTTTTATAGGTGAATCGAAACCATTGATATTGATGGATATTAATGACCAGTTATTGTTAATTCCTGTTATTTTTTTGGTGATAGTGTTATATGTTTCCCTTCTTTGGTGTTTGTTGGTATGGGACTATCTGTTGCCTGTGTTTTCATGGGTGTATCTAACTTCCTTAGGTTGGATTTTTCCTTCAAGTGCTTTCTGTAGGGCTGAAATTGTGGAGACATATTGTTTAAATCTGGTTTTATCATGGAATATTTTGTTTATTCCTTCTATGTTGATTGAGAGTTTTGCTGGGTATAATAGTCTGGGTTGGCATCCGTGGTCTCTGCATAACGCCTGTCCAGGACCTGGCTTTTAGAGTCTCCATTGAGAAGTCAGATATTATTCTTATGGGTCTGCCTTTATATGTTACTTGGCCTTTTTCCTTTGCAGCTCTTAATATTTTTTCTTTATTCTGTATGTTTAGTGGTTTGATTATTATGTGGCAAGGGGACTTTTTTTTTTGGATCCGGTCTATTTGGTGTTCTGTAACCCTCCTGTATTTTTATAGGCATTTCCTTCTTTAGGTTGAGAAAGTTTTCTTCTGTCATTTTGTTGAATATATTTTCTGTGCCTCTGAGTTGGTATTCTTCTCCTTCTTCTATCCCTATTATTCTTAGGTTTGGTCTTTTCATGGTGTCCCAAATTTCCTGGACATTTTGGGTCATGACTTTGTTGGCTTTAGTGTTTTCCTTGACTGATGAATCTATTTCTTCTACCGTATCTTCAATGCCAGAGATCTGCTCTTCCATCTCTTGCATTCTGTTGGTTATACTTGCATCTGTAGTTCCTGTTCATTTACTCAGATTTTCGACTTCCAGCATTACCTCAGTTTGTGTCTTCTTCATTGACTCCATTTCAGTTTTGAAATCTTGAACTGTTTTCCTTACTTGTTTAATTGCTTTCTCTTGGCTTTCAAGGGATTTACTGATTTCTTCCCATTCTTTGACTTTTCCTCAATTTCTTTAACGGATTTTTTCATTTCCTCTTTTAAGATTTCTAATATCTTCTTAAAGTCATTTTTATGGTAGATATTTTCTGTTTCTTCTGTGTTGGGATGTTCAGATCTTGCTGATGTAGGTTCTGATGGAGCCATATTGGTTTTTTATGTTGTTGACTGTATTTTTGCACTGGTGTCCACCCATCTCTTTCTCCACTTGGTGCAAGCCGTGTCTGTGTCTGAGGGAACTTCTCTTGGTCTGATTGATACTCTTGATCCAGTGGGAGCTCTTGGTCTAGTCTATGCTGATGGACATTTTGTCTAGGGAGCAGCTCTTAGTCCAACTGGGGCTAGTGGGCTCTGTCTCAGGGAGTAGCTGCAGTCTTAGTGTGGTAGATGGTGGTAATCTGACCTGTCTGCAGGAGGTCTACCTGCCAAGTGGCCTCATAGTCCAGTCGAGTGCTGGCAGGCTCTGTATCAGGGAACAGTTTCAGTCTAGGAGGGTGGGTGGGATTTGGGGGAGGTATGGCTTGGGTTACAGGATCTAATGGGGGATGGGGTAGTCTGACCTGTGTGCAGGAGGTCTGCCTGCCAACTGGCCTGAAACTGGAACTGCAGTGGGTGGTGGTGTAGGGGTGCAGGGTTGTACCCCTGGGCCCAAAACCTAGGGGCTGGGGTGTTCAGGTATGAGGGTAAAGACTCACCTCTTAGTCCAGTCGGGTGCTGGCAGGCTCTGTCTCAGGGAACAGTTGCAGTCTTTTATGTATGCTTCTTATACCTTGATTGGCAACACTTTCTTTAGATTGGAGAAATTTTCTTCTATGATTTAAAAAGAATATTTTCAGCACTTTTGGCCTGGATTTCTTCTCTTCTCTCTATGCCTATCATTTGCAGGTTTAATATTTTCCTAGTATCAGCCGGGCAGTGGTGGCGCACGCCTTTAATCCCAGCACTCGGGAGGCAGAGCCAGGCGGATCTCTGTGAGTTCGAGGCCAGCCTGGGCTACCAAGTGAGCTCCAGGAAAGGCGCAAAGCTACACGGAGAAACCCTGTCTCGAAAAACCAAAAAATAAAAATAAAAAATAAAAAAGATATTTTCCTAGTATTTCAGATATTTTTATTTTTTTCAATTTAACATTTTCTTTCACTGAGCTATCCATTTCCTTCTATCTTGTCTTTAAGATCTGAACTTTTCTCTTCCATGTCTTGTAACCTGTTGGTGATGCTTACCACTGATGAATTTGTTTGAAATCTTAAGTTTTTTTAATTTCAGTTTGTGTTTTCTTTGGTGATTCATTTTCTTTGTTAAATTTGACTTTCATATTTTCAAATGCTTTTATTGTTTCAGCCAACTGTTTGCATTCTCATGGTCATCATTAAAGCATTTATTCAAATCTTTAAGGTCATTGAGTGTGGTGATATTATATTCCCCAAAATATTGTGCACCCTAATAAACTTATTTGGGGTCAGAGAACAGAACAGCCACAATATTAAACATAGAGGTTACGCAGTGGTAGCACACACTCCTTTAATCCTAGCATTCCAGAGGCAGAGATCTATCTGGATCTCTGTGAGTTCAAAGCCACACTGGAAACAGCCAGGCATGGTAACAAGAGCCTTTAATCCCAGGAAGTGATGTCAGAAAGCAGAAAGGTATATAAGGTGTGAAAACCAGGAACTAGTCTGGTTAAGCTTTTAGGCTTCTAGCAGCAGTTCAGCTGAAATTCATTCTGGATGAGGACTCAGAGGCTTCCAGTCTGAGGAAACAGGATCAGCTGAGGAATTGGTGAGGTGAGGAAGCTGTGGCTTGTTCTGCTTCTCTGATCTTTCAGTGTTCACCCAAATATATGGCTCCGGGTTTGTTTTTATTAATAAGAACTTTTAAGATTCGTGCGACAATTGAGCATATTCATAATTCCTATTTAGAAGTCCCTATTTTGTGCTTTAACTAAATTACTTATCTCAGGTCCTGTTGAAATTGGGTTGCTGACTTCTTGAAGAGGCATATTGACTGGTCTATTCACAATTGTGTTTGTGTGCTGGGATCTAAGCATCTGGAGTTATAGTGTTTGGGATGTCTTTTGGTGTAGTTATCTGCTCCTGACTTTGTTGGATGGGTGTTCTGTTCTGTGATTGCAATTGCTTACTGTGGATCCCAGACTGGTGTTGTGGCTATGAGATCCCTAAGCCTCATCCCTGGTACTGAGGGTTCCTAGTAGATAGTGTTCCTGCATATTGGTGTCTGACATAAAAGAATAGAGATGGGCTAGAAAGGAAGGCTGAGAGGGTATGAGGAAACAAAATAAGATGACTCTTGGTATGAATCAAAAGGTTCAGCTGTGATTTATATCTTAATTGACATCATTTATCAATTTACCCATCACCTTTCCATTTATAGCATTCTTGGGGTATAGAAAGAAAATGTCATATTTTGTTAGTTTCTGCTTGAATAGAATCCTACAGGCTAAATGCCTTGGAAACCACTTGCTTATGGTTTTTGAGCCTGGAAACTCAAGGTCAAAATGTAACAGATACAGTGTCTAGTGAAAAATGCCTCATAGTCCTTTGGTGGTGTCATCTTGCACTGTTCCCACATGGTAGAGGCCAGGGCCCTCTGTGAGATGACATTTAATTTCAGTGCCTTAAAATCAACTTCCCTGTCAATAATTTGTCTGACCACCACCTGTCTAGCTGTATTTCAAAAGAACAGAGCATACACAAGCAGACGGCTCTCCAGAGCTCTCCCTAGAAAAGCCTCTGCCAATGGAATACACAACAGCTAGACTAATTCAGAGTCAACATTGGATACCATCCTGGTGGCCCAAGCCTGTTATCCTAGGTACTTGTCAGGCTGGGTCAGAAGATTACAAATTCAAGTCCTGCCTGGGTCAGAGTATGTGTTGGAGGCTAGCCAAGGCAATTTTGGAAGTTTCCACCTGATGTGACTATTTCAGTAGGACTGGTAGACATCTGGATACCATGTAAAGGGGCAATGTGGACAATTCCCAGCTACTGACTTGTCTTTCCACTTACTTGTTTGATAGTAGAATTTTATGTAAAGTTGCATGTGGGGAGGAGGCCTGGCAGTGATATTTGTGGGTGGGAATCTGTGAAAGTCACGATTTCAGAGGCAAGCCCTTGTCTTAGCATAATTCAGTGAGTAAATGAAAATATCACCACCTTGAAAATAGTTCCCATCAAAATTGAGCATTGAGATAGCCAGCCCAAGGACAGGAACCACTAAAACCTGGGACCCTGGCAAAGCTGCCATCACTGCACTGCTGCCTAGAGCAGGACCAGATCAAGATGCTGATCAAAGAAATGCTGTTGCCTGTACCTGAAAACCTCACATAGGAGCCATCTTATCATGACTTGGCTCCTACAGAACATCTGTGCTCCTTGTCAGAGATGGCTGCACCTCCCATAGTCAGCTACTGTAGGGCCATGGAGAAGACCAGGCATGGCCAGAAATCTAATGAAATGGCCACAGACCACCTGGGAAAGGATAAGTCACTGGCTACCATCCTCCACCCAAGTGTTCATCCTCCACCCCAATGTGGAGACTCTTCCTCAAAGATGAGTAACTTCTAGAGGAAGCTCAGCAATGGAAGAAGATGTTTCACAGAGTTCCTTCACCACAGAGGACAAATAGGTTGATGGCACAAACCAGGGAGTGCCACTTTCCTTGTGCCTATCTGTTAGGATTCTAAAGAATCTTAGAGCTGCTAAAGGGCATACTATTTTTCCAATATTTATGGCTGCCTTGGGGGCTAAGCCACGTTTTTCTCATTACTCCCTAGTGCTTGGCATTTTCTTGGTCAAGGTTTGAAAGCAGCATGCATTCATTGGTAGCATGAAGTCTAGCAGAGACATGATCATGCATCAACTAAGTTCTATAGCAATGGATACTCATAGTTCTCCATTCTCATAGAACAGAGATTCTCATCATAGACTGTGTTCCAACCCATCAAACACTTGACAACATCCTGTGACAGTTTTGCTTGTCAAATTGGAACATTGGGAGGGAGGATATTCCTGACATCTAATAGAACTCACTGGGCTCCTGCCTCAACCTCTTGAGTGCTGAGGCTACAGGTTTGTCTGTATGTATCTGGCTGTCTTTTTCTCTTATTCTATCTTGTTAATGCTGAAGCTTAACCTCAGACTCTCATGTATAGTAAGAAAGTGTTTTGTCACTAAGCTACATCTCCAGGCCATTTTTATTTTGAGAGAACGTTTTCTTAAGTTACCCAGGCTGGCCTTAAACTCTAGATTTGCTTTCCTTAACACAGTCTCCTAAGCACTGGGATTGTACATGTGCATTAAGTAACAGCAATTGAAGTTCTGACCTCTGATCTACCCAGTAAGGTATAAGGGTTAACCTGAGATAAAAAGCAAAACTCTGTCAAAAATAAAAACAACTAAGTTCATTTAATTTGTGGTTATGAAGGCCATGAAGTCAAATATAAATGCTGTCATCTGATAAGAGCCTTCTTGTTCTTTGGCAGTGCCAGCAGCGAGAGGATAGGCACAGAGCTCCATGCTGTCAAGTTCAGTACCTGAAAGACTACCTATGTTTTTTTAGGGACTTTGACCCAAGTCAAACTTGATTCATGGTTTCAAAGCAGAAAATAATTTCAGGAGTAACTAGTATGATGCACAGTTCAGGGATTTTATTAACAATAATTCTAATATTGGTTTTAAGCATGAGGATTAGAAGAAAGGCACTGAGAAAAATGATACACTGGAATGTGGGAATGGACTCTTCAAGGAAGAGTCCCAATTAATTGTCTTGGCATTAGGCATTAATACCATGATAGTGGCTATCAAGTTATCTGTTGAATGTTAATTTACACCAAATTTGTCACCTGTGATTCCTTTCCTCAAATACAGCATTGTGGCCCCTATGATGAAACATGTATAACGTGCAGGTAGTGGAGTTTTGTTTGTATTTCACCTGTCCGTTTTGTTTCAGGATTTTCAGTTAAGGAGAACAATATGTAGTTCCCTAGCAGGCTTTTAGTGAAACAAATGTAATAATGATCTCTCTGTCCATTCCTTGCTTGCCTGTTCCATGTCTGGTTAGCCTATATGTAGTAATAGTATAGAATAAGAAACAACCTGGTCCTAATGGTTGTCCCTTGGCATGCATAGGAGTGGGCACAGCAGCTGTGGTCCTCTGTGTATACACTGAGCTTGCTTAAAGTGAACTTTTGTGGGTTTACTCTGCACTCCACCATGTAAAATGTGCACAGACTTCATGGTCAAAGCTTATCAACAGATCCCCCTGCTTGATTTAGATAAAATAAATAGTGTCTCTTCAAATGAATAGAAGGTTACCTTATTTCCTACATTATAGCTTTGTAAAAAGAATTAAAGTACCAGTGCTGGACATGTAGGTCAGGGGAAGAGGATATGAGCATGGGGTCCTGGGTTCAAACACTAGCAATGTCCTCCTATCCAAAAAACAGTATCTGAAAGATGGTACTGAAGTCCAAACCTTCCATGCAAGTCCTTGTAGTGTTGAGAAGTAATCATTGCTGAAGCTTCAAAGTCACCTTGGGATCCACTGCTACACGGTTTCTCAGAAATAGGAGGAAGAGAAATGGGAAGGGAAAGGGAAAGAGAAAGAACCACATTCACCAGGTAGCAGGTTTTTAAATAACTTACAGTCAGACAACTGTGAAGGACACAGGTTGGATTGGTTAGCTGTCACTCAAACTACTATGCAGCACTGCTATGAGAAATCTCAGCAGTATACATGGGAAATATTACTTGCATCATAATTTTATGTCATTGATCCTAAATTTTTATATCAAATAAATAGTTCAGACTGTTCTGTGCCACATGTCCTTCATTTTCTTCCTGGGTCCAGTCCCGTGATCTGGACATGTGATCAGCAGGCGCACCAGAATGAAGTTATAAAGTTGCTTGCCATAACTTTGGCCATATACCTAGTAGCCTTCAATCACCTAAATCACCTAATGGCCAAGGGCAGAAGCATTTGCACCCCTGAGCAGCCATCCTGGTGAAAAGCCCCTTTAACTTCAAGGTTGCATGGTCTAAGACAATGACTTAAAACTTCTGATATGTCCTTCATGTAATTGAAGATGAGCCATTGTGAGATGAATGAGCTTGGAACCCAGGCCCTGGAGTCAGAGATAGTATGTTCATAAATTCAGGGTGACTATGACCTAGATGTAGAAACTGTCTCAAAAATGAAAACAAAAATACGAAAAATCCCCTCCTTCCCTTAAATTCTGTTCTGCCCTCATCTCTCCCTTTTCCTTTTATATTTTTACGGAACCAGGATTGAGCTAATGATATGGTTTTAAAATGAGTGATTCACTAAGTAACATTTAAACATTTCCTTCAATACATTTCAATATAATATGGACTAGCTGCATCTATCATGATCTACAGTTGTTGTATACTGAAGGAGTTTTTTACTTGCGATTTTAGGAGATTTCTCCTTTCATCCCAACTATAATCTCATTGGCTGTTCTATACCCCTGTATCTTTGTGAACATCTCTGATGAGTTAACAAGGATCTCTCCTGGTATGTTGATGCCACATCTTCTAGCACCTGGATCTACATATGGCACTAACTCTTTTAAAACGTCACCACCTCCAATGAGAAGGTTAGAAACTGTGCCTCAAAGAGAAAGAAAAAGTAATGGACAGGGATGAACCAGTCAGGTAGGTCTTGACTATGAGCAAGGAGGCACACTAGAAAACACATCCCATTCCTCAAATGCTGCCTAAGAAAACAGGACAAAAGGAATTGAAACTCTTCCATGGTTAGTCAAACTGTCATTGCCCTCATATACTAATGGCCGAAACTTGGGAGATGATGTCACTGAGAGATGAAATGTGATGATGCAATAAAGGTCTAAGAACTGTGGAGCGGGCCAGTCACCACACAGCTGATTGTGAAGTCAGCAACCAGCCTTGGAGGACACATGAGGGGAGCTGTGTTGTCTTAGCTCTGCCAGTCCAGTTAGCTCCACATTTTACAGCATAACTGGCCACCAGTTCACTTGGAGATAGCGTAACAAGTAAGTATAGGCTCCATCCATCTTTGTTGTGTATGTAATTAATGTGTATAAGTATCCTTATCAGAATTTATGACTGACTTGGAAAAGTAGGTTCATGGCTATATGTACATTCACAGTGATGTGGAAATGTCACCACTGTTCATATTCTCCAACTGAAATGCTGTCCTGATTGAATGCCATCTATCATTTCTCACTGTCCTGGCTGCTAGCAACTGCCTCTGTGCTGTCTGCATCTGGAGGTGACTGCACCAGGGTCTGTTTGAGTGGAATCACATGGTGGTTGATCTTTTGGGACTGGCATTTTAGCATAATGTGTACACGCCTCATCCATTTACCACCCATGTGCATATTTCTCTCCTTCTCAAGTCCGTAAGTAGGAATCATATTCTATCACCTGTACAGTTAGTCCTTAATTTCCCATGGTGCTCTCATTCAGTGTGGCCTGTATCTGTAAAAGGATCTTGTGTTGAATCAATCATTCCTAGCTCCAACTTGAGAGGATCTGGACACTGAAGGAAATGGGATGTTGGGCAGGAAGTAGTTCCTGTGGAATGTGCCTTTGAAGATAGTACCTTGTGCCTGCTTCCTTTTCTGTCTCTGAAAATGAAGTCCAGTTTCTGCCAGTAAACTATTATTGGATATGAGCTCAGCTCTGGGATGTGGTTGATATATGCAGTGATAGTCTATTGGATGAAACTTATTTTCCCTTTCTCAGAAGGTATACATCGCAAATAGCTTCTTTTAAGTGTGTGTGTGTGGGACCCATGTCCACCTCTCCTTCTCTGTGCTGAGAGTACATATGGTTTGAACTTGTGTGGGCCTTGCACATGTTGTCACAGTCTCTGTGAGTCCAGGTGGCATCAGCCCTGTTGGGTGTGGAAGAAGCTGTTTCCTTGGAGTCATCCTTCACCCTTGGCTCTTAAAATCTTTCTGCTTCCTCGTCCACATAGATCCCTGAAATGTGAGGAGATGGGGTTTGATAAAGACCCATTTAGTGCTGAGTACTCCAAACTCCCTCATTCACTGTGCATTGGCCAGTTTGTGGGTCTCTGTGTTATTACCATTTACTATAAGAAGCTTCTCTGAAGAGGGTTCAATAATGCATTGGTCTATGGGTATAGCACTATATCATTAGGAGTCATTTTCTTGCTATTTCCTTCAGCAAAATAATAGTAGTAGTTTTGACCTATCTAGTCTAAGGTAGTTGGCCACTTTAGCAGTGTCAAATGTGTGTTCCTTCTCATGGAGTGAGCCTTAAGTACAATGAAAATGGTTGTTGGTTACCCCTATAACATTTGTCCAACTATTATGTCAGTATATCTTGAAAGCAGGTCACAATTTTACATCTCAGGATTTGAAGCTGGGTGATATTGATGATTACTTTTCTTCTCTGATAGTATGAAAAGTACCTTCTAGCACAATGAATGCTGGCCAGTGCAGGTGAAGCTTCCACGTTTGATGATATAAATAAGTGGTATCTTCAGCTATAGTACCTTCTTGTCAGGTTATGGAGAACAATCCAGAGTCTTGGCAGTTAACATGTGATGTTTGGGGATCTATGAAAAACTTTTGGTCAATGACTCAAAAAAATGTAAACACCCATTTCTGGCATTGGGTGTTTAACTTTGTGATATAAGATGTATAGTTGAGGCATTGTATCCCCTATTATAAATGACTCTAAGTTTACATACATGTGTGTTAGTGTGTATGTATGTATATTTTCCCCAGAAACTTCTACAGTAGTAGATTTCCATATAGTTTTTCAAAT
>CABHPH010147711.1:0-20731 GCA_902168325.1 Peromyscus nudipes | reverse complement strand
CAGTGGAGGGAGGGAGGGAGGGAGGGAGGGAGGGAGGGAGGGAGGGAAGGAGGGCTGGTTTACTCTGGCTCACAGTTTGAGGGTACAGCCTGGTATGGTGAGGCAGTCATGGCAGCAGGGGCATGAGACAGCTGGGTTGCATTGTACCCACAGTCAGAAAGCAGAGAGATAAATGCTGATGTTTGGATTTTCATCTTCTTTTTATTCAGTCTGGAACCCTGATCTACAGAACAGTGCTGCTCACATTTAGGGTCACTCTTCCCATTTTATTTAACCCAATCTAGAAACTCCCTTTTTTCTCATGATGCCCAGAGATTTGTTTCCGTCATAAATCCCATCAAGTGGACAATCAAGAGTAACCAGCAGTGGCCTTCCACTCTGGTGGGTTGATTTTCCTAAAATTCCAGGACCCTCAGTGGCTCCCTAGTGCTATCAAATGAATCTGGGCATCCTAACAACAGTACCTGAGCTCCCTCCTCTCTGTTGCCAGCACAGTGTGTTCCTTCTTGTGTCTGTGTGCCCATGCCGTGGAGCCCCACTGGTCTCGGATTCTTTTTTTCTTTTGAGATTTATTTATTTTAATTTGTGTGTGTGTGTGCATATGTGAGTTTATTTATACAGTCTGCATGCAGGAACCTGTGAAAGCCAGAAGGTGATGTTGGAGCTCTTTGAACTTGAATTACAAGTGGTTGTGAGCTGCCGTGTGGGTGCTGCAAACCAAATCCTGGGTTCTTTGTAAGAGTAGTAAACATTCTGAGCCATCTCACCAGCCCCTGGTCTCCAGTTCTTGCTTCTCCTTGAGGGAGATCTCCCCTTTCTTCTCCGAGTGGCCTTTCCTCACTACCCCTTCTTTCTCAGCACCAAAGGCATGGAGCACCCCTTCTTTCACTCACCGATCTAATCCAGGTCGCACTGCTTCCCAGCATGCACTGTTTTCACCTGAAGGTGCACCAGGCTTCTCTGATGGTGCTCACTACACCCAACTAAGCACTGAACACACAGTGGGTTCACAGCCAATGCCTTGTCCTTAAACAAAGTGGATGGCAGGAGTGATGAACCAAAGAGATGAACCTCGGCTCCTTAGAGGCTCTGCTTGCCTTCAGAGCCGTCCCCCAGTGTCCCCTTGGAGGGCTGCCCATTCTGGTCCTTCCTGGGCTGTGGCCTGCACTGGCACTCAGAGGCCAGCTCGTTTCCTCTGGTAGAACATTAAACTAATGCGTGTTGTGTCTCATTAGTAGCATTCTGCTTGTGCCAGGGCCAGGCAATTTGATGGGTACTTGATTGGGTATTCTGTTTATTTATGGCAGGAAAAGGATTCTTTATGGAGGACTGGGCAGCACATTTCTGTCCCTATGGCACTGAGATCCTCTGGCAATGAAACAATTATAAATTAAGACTAAATAAATAATATACAGTAAGCAATACAGACCGCACGCCTCCACACAGAGAGCTCCCCTTGGGTAGGCCATGGGAACAACCACAGCCAGGCCTAGAGACTATGCACAGCCCACTCAGAGGGTCAATGGTAAAACAAGCTGGAGTCTGGCCCCATGATGTGGCAAGCCTTCACTTCCTTCCCTGTGCCTGGGTCTTAAACAACTGCTCACGTTCATAGGAAACCTGTAGCTCTCTGATCTTACTGATCATCACAGAGCCAAAGGGCAGGTATTCTGCTGGATAGAGAGACCAGATGTGGCCTATGGAGGTGAAAGATTCCCCTAGAAAGCAGCACAAGTGCTTCTAACCCATGACACAGTCCTAAAGTACCCAGGAGGGCCAGAGAAGACCTGCCCATTGGGATCATGTGTCCAGTAGGGAATATATCTGTTTTGAGCCAAGCCAGGGAGGTGCTATAAGCCCTCCTGTGCAGATAAGCTGGGAACAGTTGGCATGATCCAGCTGGCATTCAAAACCTGGAGGTGGCAGTGTAGCCCCCAGACTTGTGCTACCAGCAAGAGCAAGCTGTAACTGAAGGGACTTCTCCCTTCCTTTCCTGCAAGGGCTGCTGTGTGACACACCCCTCTCACCAGCGAGTGCCAAGAGGTCTGAAATGCACAATGCTATCTTGGAAGCACACCTCCACACCCCAAAGAGCAGACCAGCCAGAGCTCCTAGCTCACCCCAGGCAGAGAGTCCTCTGACACCAGATAGAGGAGCACAAAGCTCAGATGTCTCTCTTTACCAAAGTGTGGTCCAAACCTTCCTCCATGAGGACTCAGCCAGCAGATGGGAAAGGCCCACCTGATCCCTCTCCAAACAGAAGACAGGAGTGGGGATAAGTGGGTTATGCTTGGGTGGGGTCTTCAAGGTTTCAGGTGGGAGAATGGGAAACACAGGGAAGTCTCACCCCCCAAGATGGTGCATAGCGCTTTGCTCTATAAATGCGGTGTGCATGTCATTCAGCTCATCCACTCTTCAGCCACCCTCTCACCTCCCCCCATCCCTTTCTGTTCTTCATCTTCATCCTCACAGCAACTCATTGTCTCTCTCACCAGTCTGTGCACCCGTGCTTTCCAGAGGTTTATGCATGAAACTAATTATGCACTGCTAATTTGGAAGCTAGCAGCTCTCCTGCTAACGTTCATTTAATTCAGGTTGTTCTGCTGAGTGGCATTTCTGTAAATATGCTAGGGGGCTGGGGACCTGTCAGGGAGGGTTACTGGAGAGCAGGGTCAGGAAGAGGGACCCACAAGTCTGGAGGTGGTATGCTTGCTCTTGTTGGGGAGCAGACAGGGGCGCAATTATCCTAACTGGAGGAGGCCCCATTAGTGGTCCTGGATGGGTCTGCTGAGAGGTAGAACTATGACTATAAAATGTCTATAATGTTGAATGGGACACACTGGAAAACTGCCCACAAAGGTGAGAAAGTGCTTGCTGGGCTGGCAGTACTCGGTGGTGGTTTATTGTACAAGACGGGAGTCTGGCATCTCCAAGGGCAAGAGGAGCCTCCAAGAGGCTAGAGAAGGGCACTGGCAAGCGCCAGAGGTCTTTGTCCTGGGAAGATCTCTCCAGGCAAAGATGTCTAGAACCAAAGTGGCCCTAAGGGGCTGGAATCGTGGAGTCCCAGGAAAGAGCTAGGCAGGCAGGGCCTATGTATCCCAGCCTAAAGACTTTCATTTCTGACTCATCTGAGGACTTTAAGGAAAATAATTCAGTGTCCCTGGGCCCCAGGGTCCTCTTCTGAAAACTGGGGAGATTCATTCTATTCCTTTTCCCAAGTCCATGCAATCCTACAGAGGCCTGTGAAAGGAAAGGCTCCTAAACACTTGGTGAGTTCTCAGACAGCTGGCTTTGCAGCTGGCCCCATCTTGTCTGCTGAAATCAAGTCCAAATCCACAGACAGATGACATGTCCACTCCCACAAAACCCCATGTAGTCAGAAAGGCTTGTACATAAACTAATGACCCTCTGTCACCATCTTCAAATTCCCAGTTATGTTTGAACTAGGGGCTCTGCATTTTTTATTTTACCTCTGAAAATGATGTCACTGCTCTCGCATGGACCTTACTTCATGAAAATATTCTCTAAGGACTTCTGTGTCCTTTTGTGTCTCCTGAAAAGGAGCTCTCTGAGGAACTGGGCGGGTCTTCTCCTGTTGTCCCCCAGGTTACAGGTTGGGCTCCATTGTACGCTCAGCAAATAACATGCCATTTCCATTTGTTCCTATTCAATGAGTGCCTCACACCATCTAATTTAGAATCGGACTATCCGCCCTGTACACTGTCTCTTTGTTTTCCTCTTGGAGGACCTGGCGAGCATCTCCCCACAATCTCACTCCCCTCTCCTAACAAACCTGGGGCCTTAGTGCCTCTCCATCATAGAAGAATGGATATGAGCCCTGCTGCAGTATTAGCCTTCTGGTGAGGACTATGAACTCCAGTCTCAGGTGGCTGGGAGGCAGCCCAGCTGCCCAATCACAGATCTCGGGCATGTCCGCAGGGAAGGATCAGCAAAGGAGTAAAAGGATGCCTGCGGGGCCTGCAGACAGCAGGCCAGCCAGGAAGGCCTCCAAGGGAGCAGCAGTGATGCTGCCAAGAGAAGAAGCAGCATCCACAGCCAGCCGTGAGAACCCTCGCTCGCTGCCCAAAGGGAAGTCAGACACGCTGCCCTCTGGGGGCCAGAGCAACTCCGGGGATAAGTGAGTTGGCTTTTCCCCGCTTGGGGCTGACAGACAGGGCCAGTGAAGCCCTTCTGCAAGAGGACAGACAAATGTATAAGGGATAACTCATCCAGGTCAGCCTCCTCCCTTCTCTAGGCTTTTTGGGTACCCATGGTAAGAGAATCCCCCTCAGCATTTGTCCTGCCCCTTCACCCAGTTGCTCTAGACCAACCATGCATCACTTTCTGGCTCTAGGCCACATCTCCCACACCCTATTCATCAGTGCCACTGTAACCACCCCCCTAGGTAACCTGAGTCATGCCCTGTCTTTCCCAATAGCCATGAAAGCCTATTTCTGACCAGTCCATCCCTGTGTACTCAGACCTCATCACTTATCATCCATTCAGACCTCCACCCACTTCCCTATAGAATATGCAAGGGAGATACTTCCTCTGCAGGCTAGCAGAGGTGTAGTTAGGTAATGGAGGCCACTCGGTGAGAAGCAGCTACTGCTGTGATTCAGCAACCATGGACCATTCTTCCATGTAAGCCTCTCTCCTGTACAACTGTGTTGTTCAGATCCCAGTCCTGGCCACCATGATGCAGCCCCTCCTCTCACCAGAATTAAAACATCCCTTGACAGCCAAGTTCAAAACCTGTCTCCATCAGGGGTGCCAGGTAAACTGGTGAGTTGGCTTCCATATCCATGGGTAACCAGTTACTTCTGCACTGGCTCTCGGCTTACAAAGTACTGTTTTCTTCCCAAACCCCTTGCTTCCCTGAGTCCCCTGTCATCAGCCAGGGAATTACTATCGAATGCAATGGACGCAGCTTGTACCTTGAACTCTTGACCTTCCATACACAGAACCTGTCGTTTTACATGGCACACATTGCTGGCTTTTCCTCACCCCTGTGGGATCCCTGCTGTCATTTTCCAGAAGGCTCGTTCCATTCACACCACAAACCTTGAGAGACCCACCTCCTACTTCAAATCAACCCACAGCTGCGTGTTTCTCTTAGCTTCCATGGCTGGCTGAGAGGCAGGCCTCATGCTGAGCCATATTGACCAGCCGTCTGTGGTAACCAATGCTGAGTAATGGTTCAAATGGTAACCAGCATTAGCAAATAGTTCCTGTGATAATTGCAGCCTAATTTGTGTATGTGCACATGAATTAGCTTGCATCTGTATGCCATTAGCACTCTGAATTATCTCCAGAGCAGCAGAGCTCTCGCCTCAGGCCCTGTGGACAAAGCCAACAGTGAGGGGCATCTAGAGCCTTCTTCTAAGAACAAAGGACAGAAAATAGGAGTTTTAGGAGAGACAGGCGTTTGCTTCCAGCTCACTCGGTGGACATGTTCTATAAGCCAAATCTTTGACTGTCCCAGGATATGAAGGCAAAAACTGCTGGAAAAATCCAGTCCTGGAAGCTGTTAGGAACTACCCAGAAAAGTGGTCAGTTGGGACCTCAAGGGGGCTCCTGGGGAAGGAATGAGGGCAATCAGGAGGCCTTCCTTCAGCATAGGAGTCATGTTGCTTGCTACGGTGCATATTCCATTATCAATGTGTTCAGGGAGTCATTCAATGAACTCCTTGTATGCAGAGGAAGAACATCTCTTGACTTCAGTTTTCAAATCACAAACTTCGTGAGAGCAGAAACCCTTTAGGTTAAGATCTGTACAAGACACACTTGTGTGCAGACATGGTATATCCTAGGCAGTGGCCATGCTCAGAAGACTTCCAGAGGGAGCACCGTGGCACCAGGTCGATCCTTCTAGCCTATCTCTCCACTAAAACTTCCACAAATACAGAAGTTAAACTGCTACCTTTGTGTAAGAAGTATCTAGAAATTGCATTTTGATCTTCCTTATGGTTTTCTGAAAGCTTTCGATTTGGCAAAATCCAAACTATGGATCCAAATCTTGTCTTTCAGATGTGCTTGTGTGTGTGTGTGTGTGTGTGTGTGTGTGTGTGTGTGTGTGATTATGTCTGCACAAAAGCCTCATCCTGGCACAGTGTTTCTAAGTTGGTGTGGTGTTAAGAACTGAATGTCTGAAGGTGCTAGAGTTGATTACCAGACACAGCTAAGGACACCCATGCAGACTGAGTACCCAGGATCCTCACCAGTTTCTTCCAGGCCCATGAAAAGTCCAATAAGACAGAGCAACTGAAGACAGCCATGTATGGTGACTGTCTTAGTTAGGGTTTCTGTTGCTGTGAAGGACACCATGACCACGGCAACTCTTATAAAGGAAAACATTTAATTGAGGTGGCTTAGAGTTCAAAGGTTTAGTCCATTTATCAACAGGGCAAGGAGCATGGCAGTGTTCAAGCAGATCTGGTACTAAAGATGGAGCTGCTACATCTTGATCCCACAGGCAACAGGAAGTAGACTGTCTCACTGGGTGTGGCTTGAGCACTTATGAGACCTCAAAGCCCATCTCCACAGTGACACACTTCCTCCAACAAGACCACATCTACTCCAACAAGGCCTAATAGTGCCACTTGCTATGGGGGTCATTTCTTTCAAACCACCACAGTGGGCTCTTGGGTCATAAGGTCTATATTGCAGAGTAGGGTTCATGTGTGGTACAAAACCCCTGTATACTCTTCATTCTCCCAGAACCTGAGTCATATCCACAAGTCTTATGATGACTGTGGACATAAAATCACTGGGTCCCTGTGCTGAGCAAAGAGGACTCTGAATCTGACTGGCAGTTCAAGGGCTCTGAGCAGAAAGGATGGGAGGCCTGATGTGTAGGCCATTAGATTTGTAGGGGAGAAGATTCCAAGAATTTGTGGCTTTATAGAGTAAACAGAATCTAAGTGTGGACCCAGCATTGTAGAGACACACTCAGACCAGGGAGGCAGTGATATGGCATCTCCATGCAGTAGCCATGTTAGAGAGAATCCTAAACCCGTAAACACAAAAAAACACTTCAAAGCCTAATGGCTTGGCTTCATGGTCTTGAAAATTCACCACACTACAGAAAGTCCAGCAAAGTAGGGAGACTCTGACAGCATCCCAGAAGTCCTTTATCAGTAATGAGTAGTGCAAGCAATGTGAGAATGCAGACAGCATCAAGTACTCCGACCCACAGTTGTGTGTGAAGAAATGACGGTTCTTGACAAACAGAGCCACGCTTGGAAGAGAACAGCAAGCTTTTACGGATACTGATGAGCTCAGCCTTCAACACCGGCCTCTCTACAAAAGACGATGGGTTCTACCTACTGCACCGGCTTCGCAGCAAGTGAGGAACTCTGCAGGCAGGGTGCTTCTGCAAACAACTGGCTCTCCACATTTTGCCATAGGGCCTGCAAACCTGAATGAGCTTTGTAGGCAATGTCAGCCTCTGCAACACCCCCAAAACTTCACAAGTGGCAGCGAGCTTTGCAGACAGGGATGAGCTCTGCATGGCAATGCCCAGTTCTGCCAGCAACAGACTCTACAGGCAGCACAGGTTCTAAAGCCAGTGACAAGCCCTTCAAGAAAGCGTTGGCTCTGCAAACAGCTATAGGCTCTACAAATGTCAACCAGCAGGGTTGAGCTCTGAAAGTAATCCCAGAGATGCTGAAAACTGCAACAGGGTTTCCTATGTCTTAGTTCCCCCCAAAACAGCAAACTAAATAGCCTAATCCACACCAGAACATGAAACATCTTATCACTCAGCATTCATTCATGCACTGGTGGGTGACAACTGGGTGCTGTCTCCAGGGACATTTGAATGAAAGGGACAGTCTTCTCCATAGAGGAGTTTCTGCTTGTGGTATATCCATCCCGGTTAGAACAACAACAACAACAACAAAAAATTTCCAAAGTTGGGGGCTTCCAATGTGTGTTTGAAAAGCTCAGTGGTGCCAGGAACGGAGGTGGAGGTGCCAGGCTTTCTCATCTGTTTGGAATTTTAGTGAAAATGGGACAAAGAGAGCTAGAGATGGAGCAGCCCCTCCCACTAGCATAGAAGGCCACCACCTTCATCCACAACGTTAGTGGTCACAGGGAAGGGAGGGTTCCTTGCCAAATGTATCTACTGTCTATCCTGCCTTCGATGGCTGATCCCACCATCAGAGATTACACTGTTGGAATTCAAACATGACCCTTATTAAAATGAAATCACCACCCACCCGCCCCTTCTCCCCACACCCTCAGCCTGACACCTTGGTGTGAATCAGCTCGTCATACTCTCCCTAGTGACAGACATCGAGGTGTGTGGGAGCAAGATTGCGCCTGGATCGGATGTTATGCCAATGTGGGCTGGAGAGGAGTGGGTAGAGATGGGGTGGTGAAGACAGCTTGTAGGTCAGGCTTCAAAGCACAGGTCATGGTTCACAGGCCTGTCAGGCGAGAGCCTCATGGTAGACAGAGATCTGAGAATGTGTCTGACCGCTGGGCACCTAGCAGAAGCAAGTGAGGAGAGGAGAGGTAAGGGGGTGGGGGGGATGGTCTTCAGCTGTGGGATGTGAGATCTGCTCCCAGGCCGAGCTCCCAGACCTTGTCAATAGCAGGAAGCCTTGCTCGGTTAATTAATGAGTTATTCAGGCTGACCCTTGATCTCTGAAGCAAATCAAAAGCTTTGTGCGGTTCCTATTAACTCCCTGGATTTGTTCAGCAGCTGCCTGGGTGGGTAGGTAGAAGCCTCCTCCCCCACCCACTTTCCAAGCTTAGCACATCCCCAAAGGCCCAAGGGGACACTCAGCCCCGAATGCCAAGACCCCAGGGAGGACTGTGTAAGTGTTCAGAGGAGGCTTTCTGGGAGGCTGAGGTCTCTTCAAGACCACTAAGAGAAGAGACTGGAGGAGAAAGCCCAGTTGGGAATGTTCTTGTTGTGCATGCATGAGGACTCAAGTTCACTTTCTAACACCCATATAAAATTCGGGGCATATAACACACATTTGTGATCCTAGTGTTAGGGAGGCAGAGAGAGGAGGATCTCTGAGGCTCTCTGTCCATCCATCCTGGCTGAATCAGTGAGCTACAAGCTCAGTAAGAAACCTTGTCTCAAAAAACAAGGTGATGACTCCTAAGGATACCTATGGTTGGCCTATGGCCTACATACACACAAACACACAAACACACACACACACACACACACACATACATACACACACTGAAACCATGAAGAATCACACACACTCATTGTACACACACATACACACAAGTGCACTCTGAAAACATGAAGAATCACACGTACTCATTGTACACACACACACACACACACACACACACACACACACCTAGAAACTACCCAGAGGAGACTGATACATCCCATAATCACTCTAAAGGTAACAAAGGCCACATGGAGCTTCTTACCCCAAGAGAGGAACCAAGGATGCAGCCAGCAGCTGGCTATCTCCAGGAGATAGCCAGCTGCTGACCCACTCACTGCATCTCGGGAATGGAGACAATTCTTAAAAGCACCCTCAGAAGAGACAGTACCTTGGAGGGGCCAGTGAAGAAGGCCTGAAGGTGGAAGGACCATGGACCAGGCTCACATTGCCACCCTCTGAGACTAGGACACATGTTCAAGTATTGGGAAAGGGACTGGACACAGGGTCCAAAGCTGAGATCTCAACATCTGCAGCTCAGGGACAGGAGTTGGTCCTCAAGGTGTTCTCTTAGCCATACCCTCGCCTGACTGGCAGCCTGGAAGCCCAGGGAATGGTCATCAGGAAGGAGTCTCAGAGTAATTTTCCACATGAGGACACATTCCTGGCTCTGCTGTTCATGACTGTGTATTACTTGGTCAACGAGGCCTCAATTTCCCCAGTTGTAACTAGGGACTGAGAACACCCTCCCTGCTTTGATGAACAGGAATCTAATGAGAAGACAGAAGAAACTGTTTGGGCAAAGCACTTCAGAGAAGGAGCCATGCTTACCATAAAGTTGGGTGTGCCTGAGCCTTCCAGGTGCCCATGGCGACCATGTGCTATCAGAGGTACAGGAATGGCCAGGCAACCAAGGTCTTCTGGTACTCTAGGACCTGCACATGGTAGGTTTGCCATTGGCTGGCGGCAACAATCCTACAAACCGCCCACCAGGCCTCTTCTTGATTCCTGACCAAGCACCATGAGGAGAGTGGTTTCAGAGAAGAGAGATGAACAGGATTCCTTAAGGAAAAGCTGAACTGTCTACACGTGACAAAGGACAGGGACTCTTTGAAAGGGCAAGGGTGAGGAGCATTTGGGCAGTTGAAGAGTGAATGCTGGCACAGAAGCAGGACAAGGCTTCCAGGGTCCCCTCTGCCACAGTGACACTCCAGAAACTTCAGGAGACACAGAAGCCATGAGGCCTGGGTCCAGGCCCATCAACAAGGAGGTGCTTATCTTCTACAAGGATGTGGTACAAGAGGTAACAAGGAGAGGACCCAGTCTTCCAGTGGCTTCTTGTCTGGGGCCAAGATGGATCCAAGAGAAAGGTGGCCACAGAGTGAGACGACCTCTGGGATCCGTTCCTCAACCTAACCCAGGTCTGGCTTTAACAGCTGTCATTCTCTAAGGAGCCACAGCTACCCTGACTTAGCAGTGCCCTGTCTCTGACCTGAACTTCTGGGTCCCAGGAATCTGTTCCCACGGCAGAGACCCACCCAAGGCCACTTTCCAGTCAAACGTGCATGCACAGTCTGGATTCCACAGAGCTGGGCACCAGGGCAGAGGTGAGGTAGGCCAGGTCTCAGAACTGTCTATGCTCAACTGGGAGGAACTTTCCAGTCTTTTGGGAGCTCCCAGGAACATTGCTTCCTGTGGGCCATAACCCAGCCCTTGGGGCCACCCCTCCTGTCTGTTCCTAGCCATGCTTTTCCTGGTGTGATATGGTGGATCAGTGCTGAAAATACATCAGGAAGAAGAGAGGCAGTGAGGTAGAAAAATGGAAAACTGACTTCAAAAACAAGCTCAGAACACATTCAATCCTGAGCCTTGAGATGAAGGGAAAATTAATTTTTGCCCAGATATGGGATGTTTCCACACCAGGTATGGTTCATCCCTGGAAGGTACAAACAGATAGGCCTAAGCCTTCTCCACCTCCCATCCGATCCCCCCACCTCTCAATGTATTTTATCCACTTTGTTTTATGAAAGCAGCTGTTGTTATAAAGAAATAAAAGGCTCTCATATCTAAAAGCGCAAGGATTCTGAGGGAAGAAGGAGAAAAATGTACATGAGTGTGTTTGAGCCCCCCTCCCCGAAACCTGGGGCAGTTCTGTGGAGAAAGCTGTCGCCAGTGGGCTGGGGCAGGACTGACCAGGCCAGAGAGGAGTCACACTGCAGCCACCAGCCTGTTATTTAACTGATGGCCTCTGTCCTCATTAGGGAGGTTAGGACATCCAGAGACACTCTCCAGACGAAATGGAAACAATGTGTTTGGTTCACTTATTAATTCCCAAGGTTAATTATGTGATTTTTAAAAATATCTTTAGTGTGCTAACAAGCCCCCAATGGAGACAGTTAAACAAAGCATGATGTCTACAGCAAATTATCCTTCATAGGCCGACTCCCTTGTTCCTGATGCCCCCCCTCCCCATACAGATGGAGATTAAAATCCAGCCATCGATTATACTTGTTTCAACAAGTGCCTGCCTATTGCTGGGGTGTCAAAGAAGTTGTGGGTAAATTATTCCATGCTCCTGCCTCTATGGAATTGGCTTGGGATAGGGTCACAAGACCTACAAATGAAGCCTTCTTTCAGGGGATACCACATAGGGAATTAAGTGCTAGGTCAGGAAAGAGTGGGGAAATGGCTGATCGTCCTCCCACCGAGAACTGGTCACAGGAGCCTGGTTGTTCCATTCGGATCACAAGAGTGGAGTGAGCTTCCCCCGACCCCTCAGACCCTGGTGTGGAACTTGGGGATGCTGAGTTGAGATACACTCTATAGGGCCTCTCAGCACTTTTCAGTATATGTGCAGGGTGGGCACAGGCACACATGCTTGTGTGTGCTTCTGCATGTAGAAACTGGGGAATAACCTCAGATGTGGGTCCTTAGGTGTCACCTACCTTGTCTTTTAAGACAGGATTTCTCTTTGGCCTGGAACTCATCAAGTAGGTAAAATCAGTTGGCCAGTGAGGCCCAGGGATCTTCTTGTTTCAGCTTCCCGAGTGCTGGGAATGCAAGGGTACACCACCACACCCACCCTTTCCCTACCTCCCTTGAAGTTTGCATTTTCAACTGTTTATTTTTTTCTTTTTTCTTTTTTCTTTTTTTTTTTTTTTTTTTTTTTTTTTGGTTTTTCGAGACAGGGTTTTTCTGTGTAGCTTTGCGCCTTTCCTGGAACTCACTTGGTAGCCCAGGCTGGCCTTGAACTCACAGAGATCCGCCTGGCTCTGCCTTATTTTTTCCTTTTTTTATTCAAATATAATTACATCACTTCTCTTCATTCCCTTTCTTTCAACTCCTCCCATGCCCCCTTCTCTCTCTCTCTCTCTCTCTCTCTCTCTCTCTCTCTCTCTCTCTCTCTCTCTCTCTCTCACTCACTCAAATTCCTGGCTTCTTCTTCTTTAGTTATTATTGTTACACATAAATACATAAATACAACCTGCTGAGTTGGTTCAATATTGCTTGCATGCACATGTTCTAGGGCTCACCACTTGGTATTGGGTAACCCACCAGGGGGGTCCTCACCCGGGAAAGAAGACTACTTCTGCTATTAGCATTCTTTAATGTAGTTCTTTGTCTATAAGTGGGGTTCTGTGAGATTTTCCCCTTCCACTTTAGCCTGTCTATGGTGCTGTCCTTGTTCAGGTCTTGCTTAGGCGGCCATGTTGTTGAGGTATCTTGTCCTTGTTCAGGTCTTGCTTAGGCGGCCATGTTGTTGAGGTATCCTGTCCTTGTTCGGGTCTTGCTTAGGCAGCCATGTTGTTGAGGTATCCTGTCCTTGTTCGGGTCTTGTTTAGGCAGCCATGTTGTTGAGGTATCGTGTTCTTGTTCAGGTCTTGCTTAGGCGGCCATGTTGTTGAGGTATCGTGGTGTAGCTTCCCTGTCATTTCAGGAGACAATCTCACAGCAGATTGTCTGGTCCTCTGGCTCTTACAATCCTCCTGCCTCGTCCTTTGTGATGTTCTCTATCACATTGTAGATTTACCCAGGATACCTGGGTACCCATGATCAGTTGTTCTTTGCATTTTGACCAGTTGTGGGGTTTTGTTTGTTTGTTTGTGTGCATGTTTTCATTGCAACAGTCTCTGTCTGCTGCCATGAAAAGCTTCTTTGGTGAGGGGTGAGAGCTACACACTCACCTGTGGGAATAAGGATGAGTATTTAGAACACAGTTAGGAATCATGCTAGTTTAGTAAAGTGGCAGCATGAGGATCCCCTTTAAGATGCATGCCCTTACTTGCCCTAGGTAGTTAGTTAGGTTCCCAGTACCAGGCATGGTTTTCTCTCCTGTTGAGTGGGTCTTAAGTACAATTCAGATAGCTGTTGGTTACCACCAAAATGTGATTGCTGCTGCTACACTTTTAGGGGTATCTTGCCATATGGACACCCTTCACAGCTGACACCCAGCCTTTTTTTTTTATGTGAGTACTGGGGAATGTGACTCAGGTCCATGTGCTTGCAAGGCACATCTCCCCAGCACCCTCAGCACCTGCCAGGGCCCTAAATGCTACTTTCTACTGATAGGAGGCAAAAGAGACACCTGCTTTGCTGCGTACCCACGGGCGATCTTTCCAGAGACGTTTGCCATTGTTTCTTACCCGAACTGTGGCCTCCACTCTGAGTGTGATGAGTTTGGGCTAGAGAGAAAGATTTGTGGAGACAAATGTCTATCAGGAGAATAGAAGAGGGGTCAGACTGACTCCCTGAACAACAGGCAAGCTGACCCAGTCCAGACAAGGCCCAAAAAGCTTTTTTTTTTTTTTTTGTGAGAATTCCTTGCTTATCCTTGGGAGAAAACGTATGGTACATTTCCTAATGATACCACCTAATCCAGGGCACTCTATCTGGCGAGGTCAGGCTATATCTGAGGCACTCCTTCCTTGTTACCTGCTTCCCACCCCTCCACCCCCCCCAGGTCAATATTCCACCGTATGCCCCACTTTACCATGCACATGTGTATGTTAGTGATTTTTCTCATCGTTGTGACATAAACAACTTGAATGCAGTAGGATTCATTTTAGTTCATAGTCCTAGATATTTCTGTCCATACCTTTGGCTATGTTCATTCTGGGCTCGTGGTGAGGCAGAGCATCATGGGATTAAGAGTGTGTGGAGGAAAAGCTGTTCGCCTCATAGCAGACAGAAAGCAAAGAACAGAGAGACAGAGAGAGAGAGAAAGAGAGAGTGAGCACACTAGGACCAGGTATAACTTCCTACTCATCCCCTAAGACCTACTTTCTCCAGCCAGATCCTACTTCCTAGATCTTCTACAACCTCTGTCCCCCTCTGGAGGACAAGTGCTCCCCATGGGAACCTGCCAAGGCCATTTCTTATTCAGACTTTGAGATTGCTGTCCCAAGATGCCCTCTGTATCCAGGTCTCAACCTCAAGTGTGAGTCCTTTTGTGAAATCCCACAGCTCCAGGCACATAGCCTGTCTTATGACACTGCATCACAACACAGTCTTGTGAAATTCATACTCAAGAGCTCAACCACTCGATCTCATTACAATAAGGAAACCAGGAAAGGAGGGGATATCAAAAAATGCTCCAAACAAGTTTACCATTTGCATTGGGCCACTGACACAATCACAACTAGGTGGAATTCTTCAGCCCAATGAAGGTTTGTGGCAACCACAGGCTCCATGGGCCATGGTAACAATGAGTTCTTAGCAGAAACACCGTCTCCAACCAGAAATGCCCCTCTTTAAGAAGTTTTCATTAACTGGACCTGGGGAGGTTAGGAAACATCTGTGAGTATTAATGACATTGGGCAAAAGGTTAGAGAGTCCCCCAGACACATAGCCTGCTTCCTGTGAGCTGTCCTACAATGGTCACTTACCTATTTGGCAATGGCAATTCTGGGAAAAGAGGACAAGGCCTTTGTGAGCGAGGACAGGGCTTCCTGGAGCAAGTGGGAAATACAGTGGCTCTCAGAAAAAAAAGGATATTATGCTAGCAGAATAGTGCAGGTAGTAAGGCCTTCAGGTAGAGAAAACAACCAGACCAAAGGTGTCTTTGGGAAATCAGAGAGAGCTGGTGGAAGATGGGGACTTAGAAACCCACCTTGCCTCCTGGATTCCTGGAATGGCCTGAAAGGTGAACAAACTTTCCTCGGCTAGAGAGACAACTGTGTTTGCAGCAGGCTGAGTTCAAGGTTCTCTGGAACTGGGAGGTCTGGGAGAGGATAGGAGACAGCAAGGGCCTGACTCAGGGCTGTCAGGGTTACAGCGTGCGATGTGGTTGTGCAGAGGTGAAGGATCTGAAATGGAGTCATTTTGAGGTTTTAAAAAAGAAATGGAGAAGTTAGGGGGATGACATAAGTCAAGATAAGCAGCCTTTATCTGTGGGAAGAGGAAGCTCCCAGCAGTGTCCCGTGACCAGGTATAATCATGGGACAGGCCCTTGACAGCAGCACCCTACTGGTGTGGGCTGCAGAGAGCCTTCCCCGGGAATGGCAGCTTTGCTGCCAACTGACTCGAAGGCCTCTTCTCAGGAGTAAGTGTTGGGATTGGGAAGCCCAGGGTCTCCCTGGGCAGACACGGGCCTCCGGGTGCCCCCAGAGCCCTGTGAGCACGGGTTGATCAGGGGCTGACCATCTGTGTAGAGATGACAGCGGCGGCCTAAGGGCTGTGGGAGAACTGTGCCATGGCACGTGAGAGTTCTGCCTACAGCACCTGGCATATATTTGGCACTTAATAAGCAGTGATGTCATTACCACTATTACACCAAGGCGGGAGTGGTTTGACTGCCACCACCAGCTGAGAACAAAGTGGTCAGAGCTACATCTTTCTGAAGATCCTGCCTCTCCATCCACAGCCCCTGTCTTCTGGTTAGAGGCAGCAACAGAAGCAGCAGCCAAGCAGCATACATGGGTCCAAAGAAGAGCCTGGGAAGCTAGCAGGCCTTACCCAGGTGCCGGGCACAAGAGTGCTCCAATTCTGCAGGAGGCAGATAGGCTGCAAAGTTTGGGGTACCCACCTGGGCTCACCTCTAGGCTTACTCCATGGGAAGGAGCTCTTGAGGGCCTATCAGAGTAGGACAGTAGAAGGCCACGCTATTCTAGAACCACTGGATAACGGCTTGGAGTTTAGCTGCCCGGAGAGAGAAGTGGGTGGTTTGAGGGAACAGAGTCAGGAGCAGGCTTCCTGGGCTGTGTGGGCTGTCACACTCATGTCTGATGGCTCCTTGGGGTATGCTGACTGGGTGCTAAGTACAGCTGCCCTCCCAGAGACTCCTGTCAGGAGCCACTGAGCTGTGAACATGTACTCCACCATGGCCCAGCTCAGTTGCCACTGGGTTCCTGGCTGGGTAAGTGTATAGAGCAGCAATGGAGGTCAGGCCACGTGCATATTCACGAATGCACAGACACACCACACATGAATAAAACACATGCATGCACACATAGGTGGACACCTATACATGCAAGGCTCACAAATGCACGCACATGCACACACACATATACTCACACAAGGTGCATGAATGTACAGGTGCCAGACACATTGCACGGAGACAAACTGCAAACAGTATGTGCTCATGCAAGGCACATGCATCCACACATACCATTTACACACATGCACGATTACAAACAAGCATTGCACACAGTCACATAGACAAATACTGAATCTAGCCACACACACACACACACACACACACACACACTGTACTCAGTTACACACTGCATACAGTCACCTCATGCACACAGTCACACACGGCACACAGGCACATACTGCACACAGTCACCACATGGACACAGTCACACAGCACACAGTCATGCACATATTAGCACACTGCAATACACTGCACACAAATGGCACACACACACACACACACACGCACTGCACTCAGTCACACACTACACATAGACACACACACCATGCACAGAGATCACACATAGTCACACACACTACACAAGAACAGATGTGCACACTATGCACAGGCACACTGCACATACTCACTCAGTCCTTACACATTACACACAGTCTCATACCCCCCCACACACACACACACACATACACATGTATATATAGGCACAGAGTTCTGAACACTTACACCCCAGTTCCAATCTTCTTCATTGGGCTCACATTCTGGAACTACCCCAAGTTTACTGGAGCCCTCTACTTACCAGAAGATGCCCCATTTGGAACCTGCCCAGTATTCCCCTGATCTCTGAAGCTGGCACATCCCCTCCACACTTCTCCTTCCTCCCCACTGGCTGATCCTGCTGACAGCGCTGTTCAACACCTCAGGACTTTAGTGGCTTCTGGAACCCTTCCCTCTCTCTGGGCTCCCCCTCCCTCATTATGTTCCTTCAGAGAGAAGCATGTGGGCTCCTGTGCAGTCACAAAGGAGTCCCACAGCCCGGACCTCTCCTCCAGCCTCTGGAGATCCACAGGTGAGGGAACCGAGCCCAGAGCAGACCCTCCCATCCCCAGCCACTTCGCCATGTCCTCAAGCCCACATCATGGCGAGTAACGGGAATGCTTTGTCCCTTGCTAGGGCAGTATATCACTACCCTGAACCCTGGAGGGTCCCAAAGAGGGGCTCAGAGAAGGAAACCCCATAGGCACAGTGACCTGCCCCTCCCCATCCTGAGCACAGCAGTGGAGACATCAGGGAACCCTCCAGTGGTGGTGAGGTGAAGAGGTGAGGTTGTGCCCTGTGGGTCACCTCCCAAGCTCGGAAGTCTGTGCTGCCTGGGGGCCCCAGCGCAGAGATCTGGAGGGCAACATTCCAGCCACGGAGATCATCAGGGGTCGCCATGGCAACGGGGGTGCAATTAAGGCCCGTTTCAGCTGGGAGCAGCTGTGTGCACTCTATCTGCCTTGAATAAGGAGCTAGAGGGGAAAAAAAACTGAGGAGGGAGGGGGTTGGGAGGCAGAGGGAAACAGCAGTCCTTCCCAGGCCTCTTCCTGTTGGAGAGAAGTGGGGGGAGTGGAAAGAGAGGGAGACTGGAGCAAAGGTAGAGAGACTGGGTGGGGAGGCAGAAGTAGAGCTCCATGGAGAAACATTCCCACAGAGGACTCAAAAACAAAGAAACAGAACAAACTCACACGATCAAGCTCATCTTCCCCGTGTGTGTTTACTCTCAGCCCTCTCCCTCCCAATACATGCACACACTCTGTCTCAGGCGCGCACACACACACACACACACACACACACACACACACACACACACACACACACACACACGCTCCTGCACAGGTGCACACACTCTCCTCCAGCCTCTGCTGCTCTCCCGCCTCAACCCTCCACTGCCTTTGGAGGACTACATTTTGGACTGTCAGGAAGCCCTTAGGTCTCCCACACTGTCCCAAGTGACCCTGTCCACACATACCATGTGAATTGGGTTTGGGGTCTTTCTACCTTGGGGCACCCCTACTCTCACTGACCAGCTTTGCTCAGCTTCAGGAAAGGCAGAGTCCTTACTCAAGGCCTCCTGCATTTGGTAGAAGGAACAGTGGGCAGACAGTGGCAGGTTGAATAAAGGGCTCAGACTAAGTTAGAGACACACCCTGGGGTTCCAGATCCCAACCCTTCCCTGTGTGTGATATTTGAGCAGAGACACCTTCCTCTGCTCGTGTGTGTGTGTGTGTGTGTGTGTGTGTGTGTGTGTGCATGTGATATTTTCGCAGATATCTTCTTCTGCTCTCCTCTGTCTGTTTGTCTGTGTGTGATGTTTTAGCAGAGGCACCTTCCCCTGCTCTCCTCTGTGTGTGGTGTGTGTGTGTGTGTGATATTTTCACAGAGATACCTTCCTCTGCTCTCCTACATTTGTGTGTGTGTGTGTGTGTGTGTGTGTGTGTGGTGGGGGGGAAGATGTTTCACCAGAAGCACCTTCCTCTGCTCTTCCGTCTGGCTAATGGAAGGAATCTTACTTGGCCCCCACAGTTAGGTGTAGGGATGGAGCCCTGCAGAGTGGGCTCTGAACAGATACAGTTCCAGGAAACGAGGCCAGAAGCCCCACAGTTCACCTCCCTGCATAGGTTACCTGTTGTTTTTCCTGTAGCTGGCCTAGGTCATCCCAACCCTGGGCCTTTCCACTTGCTGTTGACTGTCTGGAAAGCTCTTCTTCTAGCTGTGCATTTGGTCCACTCATTTCCTTCCGGTTCCTTCTTAAATATGCTTATCAGAGAGGCCTTCTGTGGTCGTTCTATATGAAGGAGCTGGCCCCAGTCCCAGAACAAGCACCTTCTTTGGCCTTACTCTGTTCTCACCATCACCAGTGATGCTGGTCCTTCTCCACTGGATTCATGAGAGCAGTGACTTTGTCTGCTGCCCTGGATCCTGGAACGTAGCCCATCCCTCAGACATCCCAGACTCATTGCTGATTCCTGCAAAAGATGCACTGAATGAGTGGCAGTGCCTTTCTGGCCTGCCTGGAGTCACACTGCTAGTTCCATGGCAGAGTGGAGGGAGGCTGAGCTCTGAGTATGCTTTTGGTTCCCCTTCCCCCAATGGCCACATAGTCACTACCCACCTCTCCCTGTCCCTTTCCCCTGATCCCACTGCCCTGGTCATACAGATCTTTTCACTATCTCAGAGGAGGCTCCTGCATCCCCATGGCTTGGAAAGACATCTCTTAGCACTTAGCTCTCAGCTGCTCTAAAAGGTCTTGGTGTTTCTCTTCTTTCCCACCCTCCCTGACCTCTGAGCCAGAAGACTTCTCTTTCCAGGGGACATGCAGGTTTCAGTATGGAATTAAGGAGCTGTGGGTTGTAAGTCTGCCTCTACTACTAGCAAGCTATGACTAGGCAAGACACTTTACCCCCCTAGTGCTATTTCTTGACCATCACGCAAAGGTGCAGTTTAGTCATTTTTGACCTCTCATGGGGACAGATCTGTTGGGAATTGGTATAGTAGTCCAACAACCAGCTCCTTAGTGTCTGCAATTTATTGATCAGGGAAGTAGGTAAAGAAGCCTCTTCTGGTGCTTTGGGAAGGTTACTTGGTGCATTCTGAAGAGCCAAGATCAAAGGCCAAGCAAGCTTTCATCCCTGAGACACCAGGCATCACCACACCCACCCTGGGAAGTGGAGAATGTAGAGACAAGGCACTCAGATGCTGCCAGACCATGTGGGCAGCAGGGTGGCTAGATCTATTCCTGGAAGTGCCCTTGAAGGGAGTCAGAGCAGTTTGTGGCAGTTCCCACCAGCCTCCCAGATGCCATCCCTGTTGGGCAACCAGTGCCTGCACAAGATAGAGAGGGTAGAGATGGCTGCCACTCCCCATCTTTAGCAAGGCAACAGATGCCTCTGTGGCTGGACATCTCCTTGCTGAGGGCACTGAGGACATGTTGGAAAAAGGAAAAAGTAACATGAACTGTGTGGGGCTTCACTATCAGCAAGAGCTACAGTCTGGGAGGCTTGAGTGGAGGCGGGTGGCTGGAGTCATAAGCCAGAGGATTGATGACTTGTAGGCAAAGAGAGGACTTCCTCTGTCCTCTGCTGGTGCCCAGGACTCTGATCCCATCTACCACAGCACCTGAGACCTCTGACCCAAACCTCAGGCTATAGATGGAATCCATAGGCCCCAATGTCTCTGG
>CABHPH010147710.1:8035-39077 GCA_902168325.1 Peromyscus nudipes | reverse complement strand
GAGGGCTGGAGAGCCAGGGAACTGTCCAAGTCAACACAGCATAATCAGAACCCCTGTGAAAATTCAAGTTGACTATAAATAACTGTGGTTCATAAAAGCTCCTCTGTGTATTCTTTTATAAATGGCCAGGTACTGAGAACAACCAACATGCACAGAATGTAGTAAGAGACTCCATAAAACAGCATCCATATAGTTGAGGCAAAAAATGGATACCAAAAGGAACATTATGTCCAGAAAACAGAAATGTACTCAAAAAATTATACCAATTCTCAGGCAAACATTAATTATTTGTGGTCTAGATGAACTGTTTCTCATAATTTTATTTAAGAGGATAAAGACAGTAAAATATATGATGTGGTTGCCCCTGCTAATTCTAAAAGTTATGTTAGTGGTTTGCCAGTAAAATCGTTTCTTCAAATTGCACTGATAAGTTTTTATTGTTTTAGTTTGCTTTCTCTTACTGTGATAAACACCATGACCAAAAGCAACTTGGAGATGAAAGAGTTTACTTCATCTTACAGTTTACAGTCCACCACGAAGGGAAGTCGGGGCAAGATCTCAAGGCTGGAATCTAGAAGCAGGAACTATGGCTTGGATCACAGAGGAACTCTGCTTTGTGGCTTGCCCCCCATCAACTGCTCAGATTGCTTTTTTATTCAACTCAAACCCACCTGCCCAGAGGTGGCATCACCCACAGTGGGCTGGCCCTCCCACAAGCAATCACTAACCAAGAAAAAGCCCTCACAGAACTGTCTCCAAGGACTTACTCCAATGAGGCTCTCCTGCCTAGCTTGTGTCCTGTTGACGAAAACCAACCAGCACAGCAGGATGTACGAAGTGCCCAGTGTTCAATAGCAAATTGTTGAGAAGCTAGCTTCAAGTTAAGTCCTAATGGCCAGTCAACAAATTAAAAAGACTGCAGACAAGCAAGACAAAATGACCTGAATCTTGGCTTCCAAAGCTCCTCACTATTGAAGGGCTTTGGGGGCACTAACTCCACCGACAAGATCGAACAGTTCCCTCCCATTGTACAAAGACACAAACTACCACTTGTAATAAATGCCCAGGTAGAAGCTAGTCACTGAAAGCTACCAGGATTAAACGTCTAAGAAACAAAATGCTTTCTAAAAGTAAATACTTCCCGAAATATGGTTTTAAAATTTAATGATATTTTTGTTAAGTCTTTGAGAATTCTATTCATTGTATTTTAAAGATACGCACCCCCCATCCTCCAACACCTCCGATAATCATTTTCTCTACTTTCCCATCCCTTCCCACGAAACTCTGAGATTTCTTCCTTAAAAACAAACAAAAAACCTTCTATAGTTTTCCACTGAATGTGTTCATCACCTCAAACATTTATCATTTTCTGGTAAGAATATCTAAAACTTACTCTGATTTTGGAAATGTTGACTGTACTGGTATTAACTGTATTTACCAGGCTGTGCAATATTCTATCCCACACAGATACCACTCCCCCCGCCAAAAAAAAAAAAAACCAAAAAACTGCTTCCCTTAAGATTTTGTACCCTTTGACCATTCTGCCTCATTCTCAACACCTTTCAACTCCCGTTTAGATGTCTACTTCTATGAGTTCAATTGTTTTAGATTCCACATGAAAGAAACTATACAGTATTTCTTTTTCTTTGTACACCTGGCTTATTTCACTTCCTCACAACACTGCAAGCATATACAACTATAACTTGACAACTTCCAATAAATGCAACTTCCTTAAGCAGATGGCTCCTTCAAGACCTTTAAAACTTTCAGGTTCCATTTGACCAGTCACCACTCCAGGAATGTCATACTGTTCCCTGATGCTCTAAGGCATCAACATAACCCGCAGAAACAAGTTAGCCAATTGTGCTTGTGACTCACACTTGAGAAAAACAACACAAGAGTCAGGCATTCTGGAGCAGTGCTTCTACCTGCAACACCCTATGTGGGGTGCCTGTGGGCAAATGCAGAATGTTGAACCACCTGAGTCTGCTGCACCCAACCACCATGCATGGAGCTGGAGGGCCTGCGTGGTGACCAAATGCCTGAAGCTGTTTCTTAGGCATGCCGACATCTGAGCCATACCTATTCATTCTGCAGCTACACGTGTTAGAAAACTGAGGTTTAAAAAGGCCTAAGGAACAGCAGCTCAGCTGAGGACAAAGAGCGAAGTCCATCCCTTTTAAGCCACATCCACCTCCGTAATACAAGCTACAACCACCACATATAGATAAATTAGCATCTCTGACTTATTCTGAGTATGTTAAAGTTGTTCATTCTTTGCTGTTTTCAATGGTTTTAAATTTGTGTTGTTAACAAGAACAGCAGGTAGACATAAAATTGCTTTGGGGCCATCTAATGCGAGGGATGTAACAACACTGGAGAAACCACCCTTGCTCTACATGAACTAGTGAACGAAATGCAAATGCAGATTGTCTCTGCTCTTAAACACTAGAGAATAAATGATTCACCACTTGCATAAGTATATAGGCAATTCCACCCTCAACCCCACCCCCACTGTCTTTACTCTGCAGATCTTCTGAGGTATATTCTCTACCTGTACATCTATCAAAGGAACACTTACACACACACACACACACACACACACACACACACACACACACACTGTGTAAATTATACTTCCAAGTTTAGATCAAAAAACGCTTCATGTTTTACTGAGGATGTGTGGATCGTTTTATGTCAACTTGACACAAGCTAAAGTCATTTGAGAGGAGGGAGCCTCAATTAAGAAAAATCTTCTATCAGATCAAGCTGTGTGCAAGCCTGTGGGGCATTTTCTTAATTAGTGATTGATGGGGGAGGGTAGCCTGGTGGTCCTGGGATCTATAAGAAAGGCGGTTGAGCAAGCCATGGGAAGCAAGCCAGTAAGCAGCACCTCTCCATGGCCTCTGCATCAGCCCCTGCTCCCAGGTTCCTGCACCGTTTGAGCTCTTGCCCTCTTCAGTGAGGACATGGAAGTGTGAGCCAAATCAACCCTTTCCTCACCAAGTTGCTTCGGTCATGGAGTTTTATCACAGCAACAACAATCCTAAGAAAGATGTGGTTCAAAGAACATAATATTTCACCACGTCTTCTTGACGGTTACCTGATAGACACTGGGAACCTGGCTTGTGTCGGAGAAAACAAGAGCAGAGCTCCAAAGAATTAGATTACAAGTGAACTTCAGAAATCCACACGTGAAGTGCAAAAAGTGCCTACAAACTGTACTGATAACCATGACAGTAAAATGTGGCTACCTGAAATTGATAGCTTCTATTAATTTGTGAACAGAGACTCCTGATATGAGTCTGATTACAAACCCTTAATTGTGCTTTAGGGAGATGAGAACAAAATTAGCTTGTGACAAGAGCAAATGAATTAGAACTGTAAGGGGGTGTGACATTATTGGGGTCTAATTCTATTATCTGGAGCACAATACCCAGCCAACACAATTCAGAAGGCAATTTTTTTTTCAGAATGACCAAAGTAGATAGTACTAAAAAAAAAAATCTATGCTATTATAACCTTATTCTTTTCTCAAAAGACCCCCAGGAGCTCTGACATGGGAAAGTTTGAAAGACTTTGTTATTTCCTAGCTATGCACGTGTGTATATAAGACTCTGGCTGAGGCTGGGGCTCAACAAGGGACGGGGGCCAGGTGGGGGGAGAGAAGAGGGGAAAAAAGAAACTGGATGGATTAAAAAAAATCCTAAAGTGGGAAACAAGGGACCAAGATTCAGGGAGGAGTACAAAGAAAAACTTGATTTTACCAGTAACGTGTTGAATTTTCAGCATGCTCATGTGTGACTTACATAAGTAAACTTTAACCTCTAAGAGCAAAACCTCAAGAACAGAGTATAGGGAGAGAGAGGGTATCGGCTAAGCACGCCTTATCCGGTCCTTCAATGAAACACAGCTACAATGTCCTCACCTGTAACTGGTCAAGCAAACAGGATGGGGCATGAATGCATCCACCTGTCCACAATCCATCTATCCATCCACCCACCCACAATCCATCTATCCATCCACCCACCCACAATCCATCCATCCATCCATCCATCCATCCATCCATCCATCCATCCATCCTCCCATATCACAAAAGTTGTCCAGTCTAGGGGAAAAATACAAGCAAAAGCATTTGTTTCATACCAGTAAGTGTGGGATGATAAAATCCTGGTAGTTCATTTTGAGTCTAGTAGTCCCAAACTTAAAGGTATCTAAGAACTGATTGGGCCTTCACCCCCACAGTGGGAATCAAGAAATCGATTTCTAGAAAATTCCATAATGGTTCTGATAAATAAATCTGTCTCAAGGATCACACTGTGAGAAGACACTGCTCTAATACAATCGAATTAACCTTTCTACACATCCCACATTAAATGAACTAGATCAACCTGGCAAATGACATCAGGTTATATTGGACAGATGACAAAAAAGATGAATCACACGGGTCCTCCAGGAGCATACAGACAATGGAGGAGTCAAGTAGGGGACAGCTGTATTGGTCAGCTGCCACAGATCTGGCTGCAGCAGTTAATAATTAACCTTCCAATGCTAGTGGCTTTCAGGGAATGCTTATTTGTTGCTCAGCTACTGAGACTGCTGTGGGACAATTGTGGCTGTACTCCAGGTACAAGGTGGCTACAAATCAGCTTACTTTACCTTCATTCTGGAACACAGGCTAAAGAGGCAGACCCTGTCTGTAATATCACAGTAAGGGTTTTGGAGCCAAACAACACAATTTACATCCATCACTTCCACTCATATTCTAGGATGAGATAGCTGAGCCACAAAAAGAAATTAATTCTGAAGCCCAAACCACTCCATTTCCCTTTAAGAAACACTAGTAGATGCCTGACAGAGAAGCCATTGTGAAAAATCATATTCACATAACCAAGCAGGATGGAGGGACATTAAAACAGAAAACTTTTTCATGCCACTCAAAATAGTACATAATTCAAACTTATGAATACTTTATATCTAAAATTTTCTATTTAATATTTTCATATAGTGTCTAACCCTTGGTTACTAAGGCCATGGAACGTAGAACTTCTAAAGGAGCCTACTGTATACTCCTCATTTTACTATGGAATACTAACATTCATACAGAGGCAAGCAAGCCATTCGGGAAGTCGTCCTAGATACTGTCTTCTCTCTCACTTCCACTTTTAGTCCATCTTCTAGAATGTCAATTTTATCACTGTAGTACCCCTCTAATATCATCTTTTAATTCAGGAACAATCATATTCCTCTTCATGTCACCCTATCCAGACTAGTACCTGGCAACAGTCACAGTTGATCACGATGCTCTCCCCATCCATCCCTGCTGCTCTTATTTGTGACCTCATCATTGCAGACCTGAACCACTGGGGCCAAGATGAGCTAATCTTTTTCCAAGTTTTATCCCATACTTGGGAATTTCAAAACTAGGCTCTTCCACATTGAAATTTTCTAACTGTCTCTATGTCCAAGATGAAATCCTCAAATCACTGTCACAGCATGTATCCACTTCTGACCCCTCCTCATCTCTGGAACTTCCTACCCTACTTAGTTCCATACTTCCTCAGATGTCCAGAACCTCTCCTCTCTTCTTACCTCTCACATCATTATACATATAATTACAGAATGTTCTTCCTCACTGTCTTAGTCACATGGGAAACAAGTAATCCCCTGAAACTTTGTGTATGCACTCTATCTTAAATGTGCCAACACATCATAATTTAAACATTTTTGAGCTATGTGACCTGGCATAAGTTACTGATGCTCTCTGTGCTTAAATTTCTTCATCTACAAGTGATGATCTGGCTTTACACTTTTTTATGGATAAGAAAAGATATATACAGAACAGAGCCTAGACTTCTGAAAGTATCCAACTAGTTGCTGCTGTTAGTATTATTATATATTTCTATTTTGAAATTTCATAGTTTACATAGTTATCTTAACTTAGTTTATACATATTTATCTCAATAACTTATTTCCTTGAAATATAGGAACCGTATATTGTAATAACATTACAATATGGAATACTTTTAATTTTGACATATTTTTATTTCATTATTACATGCACATATTACTTTCTTAACTAAATAACTCTGCTATGAGGCAACTTATTAATTTTTTACTATTGTTAGTAATGTTTCAGTGACCTGCCTTTTTACATTTGTTTACATTCTGTTTCAACTATTAGGAAAATCTCCTAGAAGAAGAAGGATAGAATCAAAGAAAACATACATGTAAGACTCAAGTCTCTCTATGTTTCCAAACTGTTCTCCAGAGTGGCCATTAACTATATTCATACATGGTTGACTCTCAAGTCAAATCACATTTCTTAGCACGTTTTACACATCTAATAAACTAAGCGAAAGGAGTAAGGAGAAGGAAAGGGAGAAGGAAGTTAGAGAGAGAAGGGCATTTCTGGGAAAACAGAATCATCCCAGGAAAGGCAGGCCACTGGAAAAGTACAGAACAGCTTCCAAAAATGACAGCTGGGCTAGCTCAGAACGGCTAAGAAAAATTAAGTACACCAGAGTGTTTCAATATGCTTGAGGATCTTGCTGAAATTCTGGTCCTGATTCAGCAGGTCTGGGGTAGTACCTGGGGCTGCATTTTAACAAACTTTTTAGCAATATTGATGCTATTGGTACATAAAACATATTTCAAACAATAAGTAGATGGTGATATTAAAGAAATAGGTATTACTAATAAGCTTTGGATTACAGTAATCAAGGAGTTCATGGGAGGTTTCTAGGCAACAGAGACCTAAGCACATAAGAAAAACTAGGTGAGAAAAATAATTATGTCATATTATCAATCATTTTAATATTTTCTGTCATTTTAGTATTTTCTCTGTTTTAATTAATTATATAAAATTCTGAGGCTATTTTGGCAAGGTTTCCATCTCTCACATACATACATACATACATACATACATAATACACAATATATATTATATTGTTAATAATAGAACTGATAATTAGCAGATATAAATGAATGGATTAAGAGTTTTATTCTTCCTACCCCTTATCTTCTCTAGCACATTCAGCTGAAACCATAGCTCAAAGCTCCTGGAAGCTGTTTTATCATTGTTTCATGGCAACCAAGGGCCCAGTTATGGATCTTCTCATTAAAATGACATAGGGGTAACCAAGAGTTATTCCCCTCCCTAACTCACTGAGCCTAACTCATTCGAATTCAGTAAGTAATGACTATCAGTTCTTGGAGCATGTATCATCGGAACACACCTCAGATACAGAGTAAATACTCACACAGGAAAGAATGGTGGTTATTCAAAATGTGGAAAACTAACTCAACTCGGGGAAATGCAAAGGAGAAAAAGGACTAGGCAAATCACCAGCAGCTAATTCTGTGTCAGGCATCACTTTCTGTCCCTCCCAGTCACCGTCAGTGTTGGGCTACTGACAGGAAGAAGCCAGCATTGCTGGAAATCTTTCAGTCACTGTGTTACGACCTGGGAAGGGAGACAGGAATAGCTTGGGTTAGGTGAGCTCAATTCCTGATCTTGGGCATTTTGCTAGTATCCTTTCCTCCCAACTGGTCCAGAACACAGCAGCTCCCAAGGTTCTCAGATGACTCTCTAGCAGGAAGTCACTGCTTCCGAAGCTTATGACATCACCAACTTCTATGTGGACTGCAGAAGAGTTCAGACAGCATCACAGAAGATCCAAGTGGCCTGGACTGTGAAAAGTGAGTCTTTGTCAAGACACTTTCAATGTCTCGAGGCATAAAAAGGCATAGTCTATTAGAAGCTAACTTTAAAGAGTTTCTATCAAAATTCTTTTCTTGAAATTTTATCAAAATTTCAGTTCTATATAGTCTGGCTTAAACTTGCTGTATCTTGATAGTTTGTTTTCAATACCAGGATCAATCCCAGGGCCTCAACCAAGCTAGGTAAACATTCTACTACTGAATCACTCCCCCAAGCCCTCTTCTCCATTTCTCTTCATATTTTTCCATTATTCTAAATACAACTGCACTCATCCACTCAGTGATGAACTGACTACATCAACCTTGTTTTTCTACCTTCTCCTTCCCTCTGTAGTCCTAATTACAGAGACATAGGACCTGTGATACCAGTGAAACTAGAGTCCATCATTAATAATCAACACTTATTTTAAAAATTTTTTGAGACAAAATCTTGCAATGAGCCGGGCGGTGGTGGCGCACACCTTTAATCCCAGCACTCGGGAGGCAGAGGCAGGCGGATCTCTGTGAGTCTGAGGCCAGCCTGGTCTACAGAGCAAGATCCAGGACAGTCACCAAAGCTACATAGAGAAACCCTGTCTCGAAAAACCAAAAACAAAAATCTTGCAATGTAACCCATGTTAGCCTTGAAGCTGCTATGTAGCGGAGGTGCTAGGATTATAGGGGTGTGTGCCACAGCTAGCTACCTCTTTTCAAGACCCAACACTAACTTACAAATTCCATCCCTGTAGACAACATTTAGGAGTTTGCCCATCCCTTGGGATGCATACATAACTTAACACTGCTGCTCCTCTTTCATTTGACATTTGGGAGAATGTCTCTCATTCAGTAAATGGTCCCCCTATCAAGATGAAGTAGACAGTAAGTCCCATGATCTTAGGCCACTCTCTTGGAGCATTCAGCCCTCAGATGAATGCTCAACAAAGATGTTGTTCAGTTACTACTTGAGTTTTGAAACTATCAATGTCAGCCTGTGGAGTGTGGTACTAGGTAGGTAAGAAGGAATTGTAATGGGAAAGGAAAAGATCGAGGTGCTTTCTCAAGGTTAACCTTTAGATTATGATTATAAAATTTATTGTCATATCTGACTAGGATTCAAGAAATACGCGCAAGGACGAGATCAGAGAGAAGCAGCAACAGAGAAAGCTACTTAAAAGGTGATCTGGAAGAGGGTTCTTTGAATGTCAGAGTCACAAATTAAAGCCAAAGTCAGAGAATAACGGGAAACGGCCTCATAAAGAACAAACAATTAAAATAAGTAAGGAAAGAAGAAGGTCCATGAGGACTCTAAGTGGTGCTACAGTCAGTACGCTTAGAGACAAAGCTCACGGGATCGTCTCACTAGGAACAGGAGATGGGACCAGAAATGCGCACAACGGAAGGGTGATTGTCCAGCATACAAAAGGCCCCAGGTTCAATCCCCACCAGTGATGGAAAAGATAAACGAAGACAGAAAGACATTTTATATTCTGATTAACATATCTTATTTCATTCCTAATCAGAGTTCCAGATTAACTGATAAAGACAATTTAGGGGGGGAGTGAGGAGAGAAAATAAGAAATGAGAAATCAAAGAAATGAATGGTCAAGAGGTTTCTAGTATAAAAAAATGAATTACTAGTATCACAAAAGTTCAAAATGGCATTAAGAATTTTCTCTTTTCCTTGCATGTGTGTGGCATATATATGTGAATTTGCATGTCCATATGTGTACAGGGCAGATGTGTGATGAGGAGTACACATGTACTTGTATATGTGTGCATGCGGAAGCCCTAACTTGATAATATGTTTCCTCACTGGTTGCTCTCTACATTTATTTACTGAGGCAAGGTACCTTCTCTCACTGAATCTGGGGCTCTAGCTTGTCCACCTGGGGATCCCTCGACTCTGCCTCCCAAGTACCAGGACTACAGGTAGCTACAATACCTGCCCAGCCTTTAGGTAGGTTCTAGGGATCCCAACTCCAATCTTCACACTAGTGGGGGAAAGCACTCTATCCACTAAGCCATCTCCCTAAGCCAAACTTAGAGTTGAAAATATACAGTATACAGTATTGAGACATGAAACAAACACATCAGAGGCCACAGGAAGAGGGAAACACCGCCTACCCGTCAAATGTGTTGTTCCTGTTGAGTATTCCACACTGTGCTCCCTACTCGCTACCACTCTGTGGCAGATGGCACCTGGTTTGGGTAAATTATTTCCCACCTAATGTATTCTCTGTAGGTGCAGTAACTCCTCAGGTTCAAAGGAAAGAAATATTTTAAGCAGGCAACATATATTTCTACATATTTAGACAAGACAGATTAATTAAAATAGTTCCTGATTCTAGTTTATTATTCTTTATTTGTCCACACAAACTTCCTTACAATCCAGAACCCTTATTAGTTTTTTGGTTTTTTTGCCTTTTGTTGTTGTTTTAATTTCAAAGACTGAGTTGCCTCAGAATCAGTTCTCAGAACAAGCAATGATTACTTCCTTAAAGAGTTACCTCCTGGGCTATTCTTGACTTCCCTAGGCAAGGCCTCCCTTGATCTCCAAAGCTGTTAAAATGCCCTGAGAGGCTTTGAATTACTTTTCTGCTAAGAGGCACAAAAGACTCCTGCATCTACATGGTTCTCAACTCATTCCAAATTAGTGGCTTCTCTTTTATAACCCCTTTTGCTTATTTTAAAACTCAAAGAAAGCATACCATTTAAAGAAGGTAACCAAGATTGCTTCACAGGGTATACACCCTTATCCAGATTTTTAATCTCTTGTGCTGCTTTTAGGTCAGACTTTTTCATTTTCTTTCACAAATCTCAAATGTTAGTTAAAAATCCAATGTTTAAAATAGACTACTAAAACACAATTTCCATGACTACTTTATTCTTCATTGAAGCGCAGCTCATACAAAAGCTCATTCATGTTAAATTGCTATTTTTAAATGTGCCTAACTCCCCAACTCGTTGCTTAGAATATGTTAACAATTAGGCATTCTCTTTCTCTGGAATAAAAAGAAAAGTTCAGAATTATTTTTCTTCCATCTAATTTCCTCCTCCCCACCCCAACTGCCATCCTGAATATCAACATTATTTTAAACTTTGCTGTTATCTATCACAATGGCTTCATTCATAGGTCATTCATAAATATCTTTCTGAACACTAGGGAATATGACTTTTAAACTCAGAGCCAGTGCTACAATTCAGAGGCCGTATGTCTCCCAGGAGTCCCATGTGTTACAGGCTTGGGCCCTACTGGGAAGGGGTAGGATGTTTAGGAGGTAGGCCATATGGAGAGAGGGGTCCTGTAGGTTATAAGCATGTGTCCTTAAGAGGGATTGTGAATTGGAAGCTTTGTCTGTGTTCTCCCTCCTTCATCTGAATACGTATGGTTCAGACTCTAAGAATTTCAATTAGCAACCCTCTGTCTACAGACCTTGGTTCTAATCCTGTGTTCACTTTTTAATAGTTACTCTTGTTTGTAATGTTAGTACTAGACACATCCATCTTACGTGCCTTGTCACTAAGATCCTGCACATGTCAATCTGACAGAATCTGCTCCACAAGCTACAAAGCTGATAGCCCAGCGTTAGAAGCACATGGGGGTCATTCCAGTATGACCCTCAGAGTGACTCTTACTCCAGTACTGATGATGTTCACAAGACTCTGTATCATTAACCAACAGGGGTGTTCATAGCTGTCACTCCTTACCCTTTGTCTCCACCAAACATCAGATTTATCACTTTCTTTTATGACCTGGAGCTTGTCAAGTATGAGCAATGACCAAGCAAACAAATGAACTAACGAACAACCACATGTACTGGTTTCCTCAATAGCTTTTCCTGAGAATTGACTGGGCACAGGGAGAACTTTTCTTGTCAGTGTAGGAAAAGGGACTGGTATTTTCCCCACGTATGCAAGTCTCCATCAAAAGATTCTACCTGTTTTATGCTATAATAGGAATTCCTTTTCTGCCTGATTTTGAGACATGTGTAGATTTCTTAGATGGGAGTGGTCTTTTTATTGTATTAAGGTTCATTCTGAATAAAACCTTTTCTTTCTAAACAAACAAAAAAGTTGAGGGGCTCGGAAAGGAATTATGGAAGCTTGCCCATCCTTTCTCTCTCAGTTTCAGTTCAAGATGTGACCATTTTGCTACTACATCTGTCCCCACCATGATGTGCCACCGTATGCTTCCCTAGCCAAACTCGAAAACTGTCAAGCACATAAATACCTCCTCTTTATAAGGTGTCTGCCTCCAGTATTTGATTGGAGCATGAAGATGAATAATATATTCAGTTATGCAAGCCAGTTTATACTACCTGAAAATATATGAACACGTTAACACTAAAGGGTAAAAGAAGCCTCTCCAAATGGAATCAGGGAAAGCTCTACCTATGGAGAGAGGGTTGTGTCCTTCAGGAACCGGCAGCCCCATGGCACCCTTCACAAAGGGACCACAAGCTTGCCAGCCAGCCTTTTCCTCTCAAATCCCAACACATCAGTGCCTATGACAGCATGCATCATACCCTCTGGTGAGAATGTACACACATTAAGTTACCAAGATGACAATTTACTACTCAATTTAAAGTATGCTGTAAACACTTATAGATGATTAAAGTACTGATCGGACAAAGAAGACCCTGTGAACCACAGAAAAAGTGTCCAGCCCCACTTTCGCCGTTGAAGCTTATGTGATTTTTGCAATGGATGGAAGTTAAAACATGTGACTAGGCTCACTCCTCCATTCTGACACATGAATATTATCACTCCCACTAGACGGGCCTCAAGCTTAATATAGCTTTTTGCTTTATTGTCCAAAGCAACATGTGAACAAAATAAATGGAAGCTTAATAGCAGAGTAAAAGCCAAGAGTTAAATAGTAATGTAACACCTGGGGTTCCCCATACCTATTCCTTCCATTGAGTTTAAGGCACATTACTAGCATGATCTCATTAATCCTTACAACACCCAGTGAAAGGAGTAGGCAGCAAGCATTTTAATCCCCCTTTATAAGATGGAAAATGGGCTGTATAACTTTTCCCAGTGTTAACCGCCAGCACTCAAGCCTATAGTTAGGGAAAGAGTTGACAGGCATCTCGGTAAACTGTGGAATACACTGGAACCCTTTAAAGGAAATGCCTCTAAGATGAGGTGGATTCTCAGTAAAGCAGCTACACGCTATATTGCCATTCCAGTTCCCAGTCTTCACAGTCGATACTAGGCTGTCAAAGAAATTTTTTAAAACGTGCACTTCCTATGATGGCTAATTTTGACTGCCAGCCTGACTAGATTGAGAGATACCTCAGAGATTAGTAAGGCACTCTCTTCCATAAGGTGTCTGTGAGCGTGTCTCCAGAGACAACTGACATGTGGGTCCATAGCTGAGGGGGAAAATTCAAAAGATGAGGAAACTAGTCACAGGAGACGTGTGTGTGTGTGTGTGTGTGTGTGTGTGTGTGTGTGTGTGTGTGTGTGTTTCCTAGAGGTCAGAGGGTGAACAAGTTTCCTCTGCCACACCCTTCTTCTGTGAGTTTGTGCTTTGCCAAAGACCCAGAAACATGGAGTCAGCCTCCCATGGACTAAAACTCCGTAAGCTGTGAGCCAAAATCAAGCTTCCCTCCTTTTAGTTTGTTTCCCTCAGGCATCCGTCACAATAATAGAGAATTCAAAACCTCCCTAGACTTCAGGAAACCATTTAGGCCTACAGCTGTGCTTCTAAAACATAAGTCTCTTAGAGTTCTCCGTATTAGTAGGCAGGGCGCCAAAGAGGGACTGGTTGGTCTTTGACCAATAGAAAGAAGGTTTTCTTGGCACTCAGTTTGAACAGATGGTCACTGAAAATCTCATGTTAGGGGCTAGGAGAGAAATGGCTTAGTTAATAAATTGTTTGCCATACAAGCATGAGGACCTGAGCTCAGATTCTGGAAGCCATGGAAATAGAAGCCTCCCCACACATCTGTAATCCTAACTCTAGGAATAAATAGACAGGCAATCCCTGGAACTTGGTGGCCAGCCCGCTTAACCAAACCCATGAGCCCCAGATTCAATGAGAAACCGTGTTTCAAAAGTTCATGTGGAAGAGATCAAAGAAGATGCCCAACACTGCCTGACCTATAACCTACACACACACACACACACACACACACACACACACACACACACACACACTAAAAAATTGACATTATTTTAAAATGTATTTTGAAATGAAGTGTCAAATGGACATGAACTTCTTTCTAAAATCAACCATAAAAGAAATGATCAATCAAGTTAGTTACAGAGTTGAAGTGCATAAACAGAATATGCAGATTATGAGGGAAATCAGCTGATGGCGCAAACACAAGGGTTTTTCTAAGACTTATTTGTGCAGGTTCAAAATTAAGAGGGGGTACAGAAGGCACTTGCAAATAAACCCTCCAAGATATAAGAATAATTACGTCCAACTACAAAGATGTTTGACAAGAGGCTAGAGAAATGTCTAAGTCTAAAGCACCAGACGACAAGGGCAGAAGGGTAATGAGTTTGGGTTCAGCCTGGTCTACAGGGCAAGTTAAAAAAAAAAAAGCCAGGGTTACATAGTGAAACTCTTCCCAATAAACTAAGAAGATGAAGAAAGAAGGAAGGAGGAGGAGGAGGGGGACAAGAAGAAGAGGAGGGAGAGAAGAAGAGGAGGAGGAGAAAGAGGAAGAAGAGGAGGGAGAGGAGGAGGAGAAATAAAAAGACCAACCACCAAACTCAACCACACACCTTTAAGGAACTCACCAAACAGCTATGGGCACCCAAGACACTAAATCCCCCCTCTTCACAGCAGTTCCAGACTTAGGAATAAATCAGAAATCTATGCCCATGTTCCTACTGCTTCTGAAACTGCCAAACGTAGAAGACCTTCCTGCTCTCCATTTTTTGGGGGATCCTATATCCCTAAGAAGAAGGAACTAACTCACTGTACCCTTTGAGAGGTGTGGGGGAGCTTATTTCTACACACCCATACAAAACTGCACACTGCTTCTGGGTTCTTGGGAGCCCCTGACCTCAGTGACAGTCACCTCCTAGTTCACCCAATAATATTTCCAGCTCAGGAAATTGCTCCCAAGTCAACTATGACTCAGCAAAATAGTCTGGTGCTCAGAAAATTTTTACTAGACAATAAACACTGTATGGAAACTGTAAATATTGTTTCTAAAACAGACTATAAATATCTAAATGCAATGTTCTCATTCAAACAGTCACCACCACAAGCTAGTCATCTAGAATCCCTATTTTAAAATAACTTACAATAGATTATTTATTAACTACATGGCCTTTTGAAGTGAGAAGTGTATGGTAGGTAGCAAAGGGAAACAAAGAAAAACCACATCATTTCCCCCCAAATAACTACCTGACCACTAGCAAACCAACCTTTCTTGTGACATTTGCAACTGAACTGTGTACAAGCTGCAGGATTACTAATGAGACCTTTAAAACATGTCCTGTGTTCTACCAGCCAGCATTCCAGCATCTCCCCTGCCTGCCTGCCTTCTCTTAACAATCAGTACCTACTTGGAAAGGGTAAAAAATTCTTCCAAGCAGTCCTCTGAAAGTTAAACAGTTAAGGATGAGAAGAGATCATTTCCAACTACCACATAAACAGCAGTTATCCACCCAAGGGAGGACATTCCTTAACAAGAACATGCAAACCTTACATGTGTGTAGGCGGCAATGAATGAACACCAGTGTCCTACTGGATGACTTGAAAATTGTCAAATAAACTTGTACCTTTGAGGTTCCTGGTCAAAGGCAAGAAACTGGCCCAGTTTTCTGCTCGTGAAATTTAAGGTAGCTCATTGTCTACAGAGAGCTGCAATCCCAGACTCAGGCTGGGACTAAACAGAGCACAGCACAGCCCAGGGGCCGCCACACAAAGATACTTCACTCTAACGGACAGTCACCTCCAAGTTCATCGCTCTGAACTCTTAATACCATCATCTAGGTACTGGTCCATCACAGATAGGTCCTTAGAACCAATCACCCAAGAAAATGACAGAATTGACCAGATTGGCTGTGCTCAGCTGACATGCCCAATCTGATGAACAGAGGTGACAAGGGAGTCACAGCCACTGGCTTCAGTACAGGGAGGCTAAGCTCACCTCCCATCCTTTGAGTAGATGGGACTAATAAAGGACAGGAGACTGGCACAAAAAAGAAAAAAAATGATAAACTTTCTGCCAATTCAGGATTGGAAGATAAGATTCATTTGAAGGATCTCTTCTAGTCTGTGTAATATTATCAAGAGTTAAGATAAACATGCAATAGGATAACATTTATAGGAAAGGCTGCATCATACTAAACAGAAAAGAGAGATGGATTTTACTGATTCAAATATAAAAAATAGAGAGTCTATTTCTGCGATCTATTTACACTTTAAAAATGATCTGATGATCTATTTCTGCGATCTATTTACACTTTAAAAATGATCTGATGATAGATATTCACCAAAAAGAACAAAAAAATTGTGTCTCTGTGTTAATTAGGCTCCTACTTTACTTACGTTCTTACAGATTGATTTATCTTTCCAGTTTGGCCTTTTAAAAACCGAGTGGTATTAACTGTCCTAATGATACTGAATAAAATAGTTCTGTAATGTTGAAAACAACAGGGAAGAGAAGGATATCAGAAACTGTCATATTCGGTAAGAACATTCATTTTGTTACTCAAAAGAGCAGAGATGTAATCAAGGAGTAGAAATTAAACAGATTTTAATTTGATATACGTAATTCCTCTGAAGATTTGAGTGAACCCAATAATGCGACAAGATACAAAATAAACTGTGAGGATCCCTGCCATTGAAGATACAGGAGAAGGCATGGCTAAGAACACCGTTCAGGGGACTAAATATTTAGGTTGCCTAAAATTCTTATGTTGAAATCCTAACCCCAATGTGATGATAGGCCACGAGATAAGTAAGGCCTTTGGAAGGTACCTGATCAGTAGGCATTTTCCCTACAGTTCTAAGGGTTGCAAGTGCCAGATCAAGGGGGCCTCCAGGGCTTGTTTCTAGTGAGGGCACTCTTCTTGGCTTGCAGACAGAGCCCTCTCACTGGGCTCTCTCATGACTGCTGTGCTCTCACATGACCTTCCCTTTATACATTCACACTCCTTCTACCTCTTCTTACAAGAACACACTGTGGACTAGTGCCCCATTCTTTTAATTACATTTAACCTTAATTATCTTCAAGTACAGTCATCATATAGTGCAGTGGTTCTCCAGCTTCCTAATGCTGCAACCCTTTTGGTGACCCCCTAACCATAAAAAATATTTTTGTTGCTACTTCATAATTGTAATTTTGCTACTGTTATGACTTGTAATGTAAATATTTGTGTTTTCCAATGGTCTTAGGTGACCACTGAGAAAGGGTTGTTCGATGCCCCCCCCAAAGGGGTCACGACCCATAGGTTGGGAACTACTGATACAATGGGTTATGATTTCAATGCAACAAATTTTAGGAAGAGGCAACTGAGTTCATCATAGAATCTAATCTTAAGTATATGAAAGGCTACATCTAAAAATGAAGCTGATATTTCTCTACTGTTCTATAGGGCAGGAGTGGACACAGCAGGATAGCAGAGGTAGAGGAGAAAGCAACTATCAAACTTTCAGCAACTATAAAACTTTCAGCAACTATTCGTTATTGAGAAACTGTGGGCCAAAACGTTACTTTAGGGTAGAAACAAGTAGTGTGAACATTTACTACTGTCCTTATACAGAGGCTGGCTCTTGCTCAGGGTCACACTGATATTCAGCAGTAGGACATGATCCTAGATAGTCAAACTACATAGGCATCTCACCCAGCTCGTATTATATTCAACAGCCTGCAACATAATTGAGAAAATAACTCCATTTACCAATGGGAAATCGGAAGAAAATTAAAACACGAGCAATCACATTCACACCACTGGCTCTTTTCCTTATCTATCCATTGTTTCTCTATGCTGTAGGAATTAATCTGCATGGAAAGTCGGGGAGGTAGGTGACATAAATGAAGAAACAGGCTCCGAACGTCTTCTTTAAAGCCATGGTGACCAGAAACACACAAGCACCAAGATTCAGCCCATAGTCAAGCGACTTCACATGGGAAACCCTCAGTTCTACTGTGTGAACTGTAACCTTCTCCTACTGCGCTCTTACTTGGCCGGGGGCCTGGAACTGATAGACTTCAAAATGTCCTGGAACTGAGTATACCTCCAAGAGAAGGGCAAATGTAATCTATGTTTCTCTTTCAAGAGGGGAAGCAATCCAAGGAGAGGAAGTCCTACGAAACAAAATCAAGGTTTCTATCACCAAGTCCTGTGGCCATCTGACAAATACTTATGGCCAGGGGAACACAAACAGCAGTGGGCAAAAAGGGAATCTCACTCGTCAAGAGACTACATTCTAGGCAGAGAACAATCAATCAAACTCCAGATATACTCAAATACAGAACATGTCAAGTGAAGAAAGAAAGAAAGGAAGCAAAAGAAAGAGGCAGAGGATGCAATGGGTACTACTTGAGCAACAGTGGTCAAGGGACAGTTTGGTTTAACAAGGACAAAAGAGCAGAAAGCCACATAGTTATGACACCCGGCAGGTCCTGCAGTTGTGAGTGCAGATCAGTACTTCCTTGTTTTTTACTGGAGGAAAGGGTGGATCACAGTGCTAACTGCAAACAAAAGACTTCAGAGAAAGGAAAGTAAGAAGTCTTTTTCCCTTGACTGCAAGGAAAGCAGTGACCATGGCCTGTGGCCACGGTATTGGGCTACTAGAGAAAGCAGTATTCCAAGCTCTAGGGGATGAAGGGAAAGGTACAGGTGAGGAGAACAGGCCAACAGAAACTTCTGTCCCTGAAGTGCTGAGGCCTGCAGGGGACAGGCAGCAAGCAAAGCTTTCAAATGAAGCACAGGGTGTGGAAGGGGGGGACGGGCAGGGGGCGGAGGTCACTGCTATTCTGAAAAGGGTCTTTGCCTACACCCTGCCCATGTTTACCATCTCTGATGCATCAAGACACCTACTGGAATAAGTAGAAAAATAAAAATAAAAGAAGAGCAAATTTCTCAAGTACTCCACATCACATTACACTATTTGCCAGAATATAGCTTCCATTTCAACCTAGCAGCAAGCTAATGAATTACTTTTTTTTTCAGTTTTTTTGGTTTTTGTTTTGTTTTTTAGTTTTTCGAGACAGGGTTTCTCTGTGTAGCCTTGGCTGTCCTAGAACTTGCCCTGTAGACCAGGCTGGCCTCCAACTCACAGAGATCTGCATGCCTCTGCCTCCCCAGTGCTGAGATTAAAGTCTTGCACCACCACTGCCCAGCATGAACGAATCACCTTAAACAAGGGATGACTGAGGAGCAGAAGACTATGTGGTGGAAGGGAAGAAAGGCATGGTCCAAGGTTAGTCAGGAAGATCATAGGCTATTACTGATATGCACAACTACTAGTCATATGACCCATTCTAGCCTCTTGTATTTCATCTCTAATATTGAACCAAAGATTAAACCATATAAGAAGCACTAAACTAATATCAAAGCAAGCTAATAAACATTCATTCCTTTCCATAAACACTTCCAACTCCTTTTAATCAAATATCATTAGTGATAGGAAGCTAGGTGTGTTCATTCTACTATTAGATCAGTGTATACTGAATTTTAAAAATTGTACATAAAGTCAAAATCCTCCTTAAAGCACAAACAGCAAATTCAAAACAAAAGAAATATTAACTACAAATAAACATATCAAAAATATTTCAATCTTAATGCATACTCAAATATAGTTTGGTCAAGATTTTCTAAATAATGAATAATATCATGGATATTATTGGGAAATGGGTATTAGATCATACCCTGTGGATCAAGTTTCTTATAATCCACTAATTAGAGGCATAAAATGTATATTTACTTCCCTCTACTATTTATATATCCAGGAAGTTTCTTAAGAAAACAATAAGTGGAATTACTGAATATTATAATGAAAAGCTAGAAGTAAATGTCCCACTATTAATGTAATGGAAAATCTACAATCATTAAAAATGCTTATGCTGGAAAAATATTTGCAATGCATGTGAAAATTTTTCTTTATTTTAAAGAGTTCATAAAAATCATTTAAAAGAGCTAGAGAGATGGTTCAGTGGTTAAAGAATTCTTGCTGCTCTTACAAAGTACCTAGGTTCAGTTTCCAGTACTCATACCAGGCAATTTACAACTACATGTTACTCTAGTTCCAATGAACTGGACACATTCTTCTGGTCTCTGAAGACATTAGCACACATGTGATACATACATACATACAGACAGACACTCACACATATACATAAAGTGAATATCTATTTTAAATCATTTTTAAAACAAACTATCCAAAAAAATGAATAGAAGTATAGCTGTGGTTTGAATACATCTCCTCCAAAACTTGTGCTGAAATTCAACTGTCATGTGACAATATTAAGAGGAAGAGCCTTTAACTGGTGGTTAGGTGATGAGGGCTACGCGTATGGGTGAGTGCAGTTACGGCCAGGGTCACTAAGTAAAGGTAAGAGTTCAGTGTGATATCTGTCCTAGGCATGCTTGTTTGCCTTCTGCTATGTCATAACTCAGCATGAAGGCCTTGTGCCATGCATGGGCTTGCCAGCCTCCAGAGCCAGGTGCCAAACAAACTTCTGTTGTTTACAGATTACCCAGTCTGTGGAATTGTTCTACCACAGAAAAGGACTGAAGGAACTTGCAGAAAAAGTAACAGAAATGATCAGTAAGCATGCATTATTCAACCATACACATCATTCAATGTACAAATTAATGCAGCATACCATTTGTTAACTTTTTTTAATTTAATTTAATTTTATTTTACAATACCATTCAGTTCTACATATCAGCCATGGATTCCCTTGTTCTCCTCCCTCCCGCCCCCCTCCCCTTCCCCCCAGCCCACACCCCATTCCCACCTCCTCCAGGGCAAAGCCTCCCCCGAGGACTGAGATCAACCTGGTAGACTCAGTCCAGGCAGGGCCAGTCCCCTCCTCCCAGGCCAAGCCAAGCGACCCTGCATAAGCCCCAGGTTTCAAACAGCCAACTCATGCAATGAGCACAGGACCTGGTCCCACTGCCTGGATGCCTCCCAAACACATCAAGCCAATCAACTGTCTCACCCATTCAGAGGGCCTGATCCAGTTGGGGGCCCCTCAGCCATTGGTTCATAGTTCATGTGTTTCCATTCATTTGGCTATTTGTCCCTGTGCTTTATCCAACCTTGGTCTCAACAATTCTCGCTCATATAGACCCTCCTCTTTCTCGCTAGTTGAACTCCCGGAGTTCCACCCGGGGCCTAGCCGTGGATCTCTGCTTCCAGATCCCTCAGTCATTGGATGGGGTTTCTAGCACGACAATTAGGGTGTTTGGCCATCCCCTCACCAGAGTGGGTCAGTTCGGGCTGTCTCTCGACCATTGCCAGCAGTCTATTGTGGGGGTATCTTTGTGGATTTCTATGAGCCTCTCTCTCTAGCACTTTGCTTCTTCCTATTCTCATGTGGTCTTCATTTATCAACAGGACCCCAAGAAAGACACCGGGATTGCCCAATGACAGAGAAATGGATGAGATCTTCATGAACAGCCTGGACATAAGTGGGGGAAATGAAGGGCGAGGGTCGAGGGAAGGAGAGCTTGGGGGAGCGGGAGACCCCAGCTGGATCAAGAATAGAGAGGGAGAACAAGGAATAGGAGACCATGACATTTTTTAACTTCTTAATGGTTGTTACATCTAAAGAGGCATTTTCATGGTCTCACAGTGCAAGTGTCTGCAGCCATGAGGACTGTCAGGATCGCCTCATCTTCAACACTGGAACAATGGCTACTTATGTCCTTGACGTTTGTCATATACATATGAGTCGTCAGGAGCAAATCTCCAGGAACGCTGGGTTCAAATCTTAGAATTCACATACTATATGGTGAAAGAAGACCTGCTGAATCTCTCCAGCTTTATTTTGTTCAAGTGTAACAGAGACAATAGCAGTACATGGTTCATACGGATATTTTAAGGACTACATAAATTTCTCATACTGTATAAAGTCCACTCACAAGAAACGACTAATTTTACTATGTAATAGTTAAACTTATCATTCAATACAAACTAGTACTACAAGAATACTGGTGCTTATCATTGAAAATATCTGTACACAATGAAACTGTCTGCCAATAGTGAATTCAAAAATTAAGCCAAAGCACATAATCAATATCTATATGGTTATTATTATGAGGTAGCTCTATGTATGTTGATAAAGATCTCTTAAGTTTATTGTGCTATGTGTATGGGTATTTAACTAAATTCTTTTTTTTTCTTTTGGTTTTTCAAGACAGGGTTTCTCGGTATAGCTTTGGAGTCTGAACTCACGCTGTAGACCAGGTTGGCCTCGAACTCACAGAGATCCACCTGCCTCTGCCTCCCGAGTGCTGGGATTAAAGGCATGTGCCACCCTTTAAAGATATTGGAAACTGTGTGTGATCCCTTTTGTTTTGGCACAGATGAATAGATAACATATTCTAAAACTGCCATCAAGGTTGACTGGTTGTTTTCATGTTAAAAACCTAAAGGTATGATATGTATCTTAAAAACAAACAGCCTTAGGAGCCCAGCAGTCTGAATCTTAGTCTGGGTTCATCTGTGTTTGGGGATATATTTAAACACTTAGCCCCAATATAGCAGGATTAATGATAGCATCCACTTCTTACAGCTTCTCTGGGATGTAAAGGCAATGAAAACAAACAGCCTTTAGTACACACCATGCAACCAGTTAGTTACTTGTTTATTGCTAATCTTTTAATATGTTAACCTGAGTAGGAAGAGAATGGGCCTTTTTAAAATTTTTCCTTACACTTAGCTTTATTTGAAAAGACTGAAACACAAAGATTTGTCTTTCCAAAAAACAAAATTCTATTTTATATGACAGCTGTATAAAATGCATCAAGTGAGAAACACTAATTCAAAGCACCATATACATTATGGACTCGTTTTTGTATGAAAGTCATTTAACACTACATGAATAAACATGTAAAATGTTAAGATGTGTACAAAATATTATTTAGTGGTTTCTCTGGCAGATAGATTATAGATAATTTATGTTGTTTTCTTTTTCTTATTTTCTGATTCTAGAATATGTACTGCTTATCTAATAAAATTTTAGCTATGAGTTTACTTCCAACCATAGAAGCCAATAAAGGAAGAGGCCAAATAGAAAGATTTCCAATGGGAAACCCAGAGATGGGCCTCGAAGTAAAAGTAAGTAAACAACCCTTCCTAAGAGAAGAAAGTTGGAATCTGACACTACCCAGGACACCAGCAAAAGCTAACCAGGAGCTAACCTGCCATTTCTTTTAGGTCAGTTCCTACTTGACTCAGGGAAGTATGCTAGGATTTCGAAATCAGGGAAGTGTTCTAGGAGTAAAAACTGGGACTACAGCTTATGGCTGAAGTCGGCTACAAGGCCAGAGGGTACTGTGAGCAAGGTTGCAGCAGCAGCAGCCATGCCCACATGTTGCTGGGTTTCAACAAGTTTCCCAGCAACAAATCAATAAAAGACTGAGTGAACTGGCAAGGAACAACTAATGCATTCGATCTGCTCCATGAGTTTCTAGTGTAACGTCTCTTAAAATGTCAAGTGCTGAATAAGCAGAGCCATCTGGAATTGGAGGGAGATATAAAAGCAGAAAGGAAAAGGGGAGGTCCTATTGCTAAGGTTTGAAAACTAGGAAACTTGACAGCCAACCATGCATAGTATTTAAGCTTGCTCTTCTTTCCCTGGCATGGCATGAGGCAGCTACATGTACTGGTTAGAAAATGATAGTCAACAAAGCTAGACACAGAAACAGCAACCTCAAGATGGGTTAGGAATGGAGCAGGGAGCAGCAAGAATAGGATGCCCCTTGTCTCCACCATGGCCAGGCTTCATAGATGCACCAGAAACTGTTCAGATCACTGCATTACTGGGACCACTTTCTAGAGGAAGCAAAGCAGGCCACCTTTTGACTTTACCAGCCTCTCTGTTCTGTCTTACTGTCTGTCTCTTTCCTCTTTCCTTCCCTCCCTCATTTTTCTCTTCCCACCATTATCACTCTACAAAGGAGCAAGAGGCCAGAGGTACAGGACTAGGCAGCAACAAGCCACTCCTCCAAGAAGGAAAGCCATAACAATTGTAATGTCTACATCCTTCTATCTGAATGAAGCCCATCATTCACCCCCATCCCTGCCTAACCACAGGTCCTTTTCTCATCTGCAAGATGAGTGGGTAAAAGGGATTCTCAGATCTTTCTCCTGCTTCAAAATTCTGTACTTCTACAGAGTCCAAATGAAATCACGGAATATGAGAACCACTAGGACACTGTAGGGAGGCAGCATAAAGCCACTTTTAATTTCTCACTTAATGCTTCCCAAATATCTACTGCCAAGAAGTATATCCAATCTGTGCTCATGTTTTAATTTTCATACAGTATAACTGAAAACAAAGTATCTTGCCTATAACTGAATTCTATAGCACCCTCTACTCATAACAAATAGCTCTTATATGAAATCAGGTGTGTTTTAGCTTAGGCAAAACATTCCTAATTTGACAAGAAAATGTTTGCCATTTGGATCAATAGCATCAATAGTTCCTTACACACACACACATAATAGATGTCATAGCTTTGATATGGTTAATTGCATACTTCTAAGAAAAAAGTTTTAGTATTTTGCTGTTAACTTTTATTACAGCTTTACAGAACTGAGACATTCATTCCAGTATTAAATAAATCATGCTTTTACACATCAGCCATTAATCAAGGCAATACTAATACCTCCACAGACTTGCCTACAGGTCTATCTTTGGTGATATTCTCAATAACATTCCTCTTTCCCACATTCTCACGTATGCCAAGGTTTGAGTTAAGCTGCCAGAAAACAACCACCATAGTAGTACAGTTTTAAATCCCCTGTACTGCCCAATTAAAAAACAAGAAAAAATATCTAAGGAAACTATTTGATCATTTGAGGAAACAATTTTCAGTTTTTAAATGAAGTACCAATTCCATATTATCTGAAAGTATTACTCTAATAATAGTATATTAATATTCCATAAAACAGTCAAAAATAAGCTTTTATAGTTGTTTCTCCCCAAATATTAAAGTATTATAACAATGTATTTCATTTTACTAGAGCCAATCAACTATTTCTTAAATAGTATGATTTGAATGAATACTTAACTATAAATTAGTATCACTGTTAAAATTATATTATTAAACTTTGCTATCAATAGCCTACTTAAGTTTACCACCAAATATTCTATTTAAAAACAGAGTCAGCCCAGCACTTTACCACATTCCTATATTTCCAGTTTTTTAGGAGTCTAGGGTAGAAAGATAGCTTGAGCCTAGAAACTAGCCAACTAAACAACATAACATGACTCCATATCAAAATAAATATATACAAACTAAGAGTTGAGTTTTTTCTAAAGTCTCTAAACCATTAAATACATGGTAGCATAGCAATAGACTCACTGCCAATTGGATAAATTGTTGTGGACTGATACTGAATCCAGGAAGTTTATTTTTAAAAGAAAAATTAGGTTAACATTAGAGGTCTTGGAAAAACTACATATTAGGCTAGGTAAGGATTACTACAATTAGAACTTCAATTATAAAGTTTCCAAAGGCGCCTGAAATGAACCCCATACTTGGGTGCTAAGTAATTTGTTTCTGTCTATTTTATTTCATTTCTACCGTGAACTACTGAGTACTTCATTTAGATAACACTATATTTAAGATAATTAGCTCATTTAGTCCCCCAAATAATCCTACAGTGGTCGACACTGTTATCTTTGGTGTTCTTTCAGAAATATTAGTACAGTAATCAGGAGCTCCAGAAAGGTCCACCAGAGTCTCTGTCTCACTACACTTTCTTACCGACACCCCCTGAGGTAAGCAAGCATGGCCACACAGGAACAAAACATTCAATGTCTACCAAATCAATCACACAGCATTTAAATGTGCTACATCCCACTTGCAAAGTTAGCAGCTATGGTGACTGACACTGTTTTTGAAAAGGTGGATACTTCACATACTGCTGAATGCCCTAAAGAATTGGGCTAGTCAGCCCAATGCATCCATTTGCAATGTAAGAATCAAGTAGACAGTCAGACAGACAGACAGATAAATAACTTTACAGAAAACTCCAATGTGGAAGGGTGAGCAAAGACATGAGTGAAGAAGGGAATGAAGAAGGGAGTCAGCTCACTTCTGAGCCCCACACCATTGTGCGGGGCCACAAGAATACCATGAGGGCCTACACTGGAGCACGGTGACTTTACCAAGAATCACAACAGACCAGTGTTTTCCAAACAGAACAGGGTACTGACACCTATGAACTCTCAGTGGTCTGACATCTTGTACAAGACCTGCACAAGGACTCAGTCTTTCAACAACTACTGATACAGAACCTACCATGTACCAAGCATCAGGCTGCAGCTGTCGAAATGAAACTGCTAGATTATCTTTCAATCCTTTGCATCTAATAGAGCCTGACACCCAGTAAGTACCAAGAAATGCTAAAGACAAATATGAACAATTTGATTGTTTAGAAATGGTCAGAAAAGGTTGTCACTAGTAAAGGTGCTTCTGAACTATCCAAATACAGCACCGAGATTCTTTGCAAAGACTGAAGGTACCCTGTTTCCAGGGGCTCCACTAAAGCAGCGTAATGAAACAAAAGGAGGAAGAGCCTATCCCAAAATTATCGAGACATGTCTGCCTCTCCGTTATTGAAGAAACAGATAAAAAACAGGCAAATAAATCTCTACTTTGAAAAATAAATAAATCTGCACATGTGAAACCTGCTTTTCATCAATCAAATCAACTAGGAAAGGAGGTATTTCTAGGCCATTACCCAGGGGTCCACCATAATACTTATAAAATGGCTTACCTAATTAGATTAATCATCGCTTCCGTTCCACATGGTTGTGGCTAATTACCCAACTCAAGACTGTTCACCCTGCCCCCATGCCATGTCCTTCCAAAGATCTACTTCCAGACATGCAAATGAAAGCCAGTTTTCCAGAAGAAAGCATGTCAAAACAAGTCTTGATTTATTTGGGGGGTGGGAGTTGAAAGATGGCAAAGCTTTGAGACATTTTCCTTAGAAACCTAAGAAACAGAAATAAGTGCTCTAATATGACTTCAAAGGCATACACAAAAACTTTGATTTCTAAAATTCTCTTTATCATCACTTTTCAATAACTATAGAAAAATGATACCCACACGTATGTTTGTGCACTCAGATAGTGCCAGCTTGTTAGAAGGGAGCTTGCCATTTTCACAGGGGTGGAGTTTTCAACCTGAGAACCAACCAGGACCAAGCATACCACAAGAGTGCCAAATAAACAGAGGCCTACACAAGAGAAGCCCAGATAGCTGTGGTATGGCCTCTGTGAAGAATCACTTTAGGTCTGCCTCTGTCCAATTCCTCCTGTTTGAAAAAAAAAAAAAAATCATGCTAACAAAGAGGTCTTTTGCTCCTGTAAGTTTCATCTCAAGGCTGTGAGCCTTCGGATCAACTACCCACCTGAATTTATGACTAACCAAGTCATAAGCCTACTGTGTGCCCTCATGAGGGCATCTAGAATCAGTGACGGATAGGAATGTGGCTAATATTTATTCTAATCTTATAATCTAGGTGTGAGGCATTTAGCGCCACAAAACAATATCCAACAGACAGATGGCTATGCTTTGGCACATTGTGGGGTCTTTAGGAGGCAACACCCACCTGATCAAAGAAGATGAGCAGGGCAGGCCTTTGATGGCTAAACTGGTCTCCAGTTCCCACTCACTGCTCTCTCTATCTCCTGTGTTAACATCACGTGAACCAGACTCCACTGCACACTCCGGTTGCTATAAACAGAAATGTCCGGCTTTGCCTTCCCTGCCGTGATGGGTTGTGACCCTGTGACACTGGGAACCAAAATGAACTGTTTCCTCCCTAACTAACACAAGTGCTAAGTCTCAAAAAATGGCAGCCCCATGAGGTCTGTGAATCAAGCCAGGCATCTACGTCATTCTGCTCGTAACACCCCATCTGACCATGAAGTTCTCTTCATCTACATCAGGGTGTCTCGTTTGTCTTTCTACTTCTGCATCTCAACAACTACAACCTTGAGAGTACAAACCATCTCTCACCTACAAGCTCCTAACAGATCTCCCTGGTTCCTTCCCTGCTTTTTCCAACGTTCTCCAGACAGCTAAAAAGCTAACCTGCTTAAATTCCACCTGTAACTACCCGTTTTCACTGGTTAAGATCTAAACACCTAAGTAAGATCCTTCATGATCTAACCTCACTTACTTTTCCAGGCCAGTCTCCACTCTTACATCCCATCTTACCTACTCAGGCCACACCTTCTCTCAGCTGTTTGTTCATATGCTAACTTCTTCCCTCCACATGCCTTTTGTCTCTCAGGCATATGCTTCCTCTGGCCAGCCCCATCTCATCTGCCACAGACATCTGTTGTTTCTGCCTGCCAAGCATCTTTCCTCTGGCCTCTTCTTAAAACCATCTCTCCCTCATTCTCACTGTATGTGGTTTGACTTAAAATGCCATCTTCCGAGCATCCCAGTCCAGGGCCATGAATGTGAACACATTACACAGACCATCAAGGTACTCTATCCACAATTCACCAATCCATAACTCAAGCCAGACTTAATCAGAATTAATCGGAAGGAGATTTCTAGAAATCCTAGAACAGAGACGCTGTCAGTCAGACGATGAGTATGTCACTGTTACACTAAGCAGTGGGCACACTGTGGCAGGGGGAATGTTAGGTCACAGGCTTTGTCACTTATGATTCAAAGCTGGCCAAGAACTGTGTCTTAAGTGCGGATCAGAATCCAGAAAACATATAGGACAAGGAAAGAGTCGAGTCTCTAATCCCGGTTCTGCAAACTACTATCTACAAGGTCCTGAGTGAGTCAATTAACATTTATAGCTCTGTTTTCTCATTGGGGGAACATAAGGTAGGATTACATATTTCCTAAGGACCAGTCACACCTAGGAGTCCACAACCTCCTTAAGACTATCTAGACTTTTAGTGGCTATGCCAAAGCCAGCCTTTGAAGCATCATTTTAAAGGTAGGTGTGCTAACAGAAGCACTCGGAGGATGCATGTAAGTTCAAGACTAGCCTGGCTGTCACAGTGAGACTGTCTGTAAAGAAATGAATATCAAAGTAACACAGCAAAAGTCCAGAAGCTTCTTTCCATCTGCTACTGTGTGACGTGGAGATGTAAACTGATACTACCTCTACAAGAGGAAGCCAAGCCTTTGATTCCCACTCCACTTTAGGACAGTAGATGAGGGCAATAATCAGAGATGCAGGTCAAAGTTTACATAGCTACTAATACTCAGTAGTCATCACATAAACAGTGCTTTGCCTCAAAGTGAAAAACTTGAAATAGCCTAAACCCCCAACAACAATGAACTGACTAAATAAATTGTGGTATAGTCTTAAGATTAAATACTATTCATTTAAAAACATATTTGCAAATGGCTTTAATGACATGGGGAAATGTTCATAATATAATGCTAAGCACAGTAGAACACGACATAAAATAATGTATACTGTACGATACACATACTCAGAGACATAAAATAATGTATACTGTACGATACACATACGCAGAATAAAGCAAAAAATGGAAATGCCTCAAGAAGATTATCAGGTTTAACTCCAGAAATTACAACTAATCTTCTTTTTCTTCTTCTAGAGATACATCTGGATAGCTTGAGTTATCTACTATTACCAGGGCATTTTTTATAAACAGGAAAATGTTTTATTTATTTATTTATTTATTTATTTATTTATTTATTTATTTATTTATTTATTTTGAGGTAGAGTCTCACTATATAAACCAAGTTCACCTCAAACACTAAAGGCATGCACCACCAGCACCAGCATTGTGGGTTTTTTTTTTTTTCACTTTAAAATGGAATTTTTTTAATTCATTACACAGCCTAAGAAAAGGTCATACATGCTTGTGAAACATAATGCCTCCATGCATCTACCTGATCTGCAATCTGCAATCCCCATGATAATCACATTCACAAAGGGACTGACTAAGAAAGCTGAAACGTAACATTAGCACAGTAACACAGTGATCTCAGCTCTGGCTAATGTGCTTTTCAGCAACTGATGGGGGCACAAAATATTGCCACCAAAGACAGTTAAAAATGTCCACAGTAGTCCTCTAACCTCCATCAACTCAGATGAATTTATCAGCTCAGCTCACTGACACCTAGGCCTAGGAAGATGAGCTGCAGAATTGAGGCAGAGTAAGCAGACAAGCAGAGCCTGGCCAGAACAAGGAGCCACTGGGACTGAGTTCTGCACAGGTGCAGCTTGGTTTACATTGGTCTCTTCCTGGGCTCACATGGAGATCAGCAAGTCAAATTTACAATGCTGCTGATCAGACGCTGCAACAAGGATGGATACTGAACTTGAAGTCTGACTGTATTTACCAGTAACGACAAGCAAACAAAAGCATTACAGAATTCACCTACAACTTAAAGGGCTATGTTTGCTCTCTGGGAAGACAAAAATCTTAGTACCAGAGAATACACACAAACATACCCACTCATTCACACACATCCACACACACCCACAGTGTTCAGGGAGTCCTCACAGCACACCAATTCCAAGGGTGTCCTCCAGTTACAGGTCAACTGTGACCTTAAGGCAGAACTTATCCTGTTCTGACCTCCAGAACTGATCCAAAACTGATGCCTGTGGGATGAGGAGGAGACTTAGAATACACCAAGTTCGGATACTACGAAAAGAGCTAATGACCCTCCCACACATGCGAAACAACCGGTGTGAAGACAGAAGTGTTATTTTAAACATTGACTTTCAAACAAAACTTTGACATTTTCTAAGAACTCTAAACATAAATCATAAAATTATCTATAAGTAAAGTTCTAAATTATACTCTCAGTTTATTGTCTGTATCCATTGTTAAAATCTTCTTGGGCACATTTTCATAGTATGTTTTATTAAATATTTACAATATGCCAGATATTTCAAAAGTAACGTCTCCTTTTGAGCCATTTAATCTTCAAAAAGCCCATTAACCAAGTTTTATCAAAGAAGAAGGTGAGCCTCAGAAAAATGAATACAGCCAGGTATAGTGGTTCACACCTGAAATCCCAATACTTGTGAGCCTGAGGCCAAGCCTAGGCAACATAGTGAGTCTCATGCCAGCTTGGACTATAGTACGAAATTCGAGAGAGAGAGAGAGAGAGAGAGAGAGAGAGAGAGAGAGAGAGAGAGGGAGGGAGG
>CABHPH010147709.1:18139-28198 GCA_902168325.1 Peromyscus nudipes | reverse complement strand
CCTCTTCTTCTTCTGAGATAGGGTGTCATTCTGTAGCTCTGGCTGGGCGAGGACACGCTATGTAGACCAGGCTAGCCTTGAACTCATAGAGATCTACATGCTTCTGTATCCTGAGTGCTAGGATTAAAGTCACGTGCCACCATGCCTGGATCTTTCTTCTTGCTATTGAAGGCATGGTGTTAGGTCAAAGGGAAGCATAGGTCGGGGTTTCTTTAGACTCCCTTAACTGGAGAACTTATCCAAAGAGAGCAAGCCTCTGCTAGCCACTCTTCACTGTTTGGCTTGGAGAGTTGGTCATTCATAAGCAGCTACTCCTCTTGACAACTGTTCCACAGGCCTTGCAGAAATACCTGCCCTTTCTGGGAGACATTGCCAGCCTGAAGTTGTCCCTATGTAGCAGAAATGTGTGGTCCTTAGCTATAGAGGGTCTGCTTGCAACTCTTTTTCAGCCTCCACCTAGAGTTGAGCCGGGGAGCCAGAGAAGCCACTCAGTCCTTCAGAGCACTTGTTGCTCTTACAGAGGACCTGGGTTCAGTTTCCAGAGCTCACATCAGTTGGCTCACAATGGCTATAACTCCAGTTCCAGGGTATCCAGCGGCTTCTCCTAGCCTTCATGGGTTCCTGTTTGCACTCAGTACACATAGACTCCTACATACTCACATATATACAGATAAATAAAAATAAATAAATATCTTTAAAAAGAGCTAAGTTTGAAAATAAAGATGGATACATATGTAGTAACTGAATTTTAAAGGGCTCATTTAATATGAGGTATTTATATGGGATTTCAGGTCCATATTCATACAGTAGGCTGGCTAATCTGATTTGATGATACGATATGAAATCAAATTTCATCCCAATGTTCACTTTCAGTGTTTGCATGATTTTGAGCTTTTGGCTTAGGGTAAGGAAACGGAGAAGAGGGTGTCTCCTAAAAAACAGATGTATAAATCCTTCAATTTTCTCCCTCAGATCCTTGAATTTTACAGGACAGAGACATTATCTTGAGAGACAAAGCTTGTGGCTTCTCTGTCCTATTCCCTGCCACAGGAAGTGTTGTATTCTAGCACAGAGTTCTCCAACCTTATTAATTTCTGCATTCAAAAACTGAAATTATACTGTTTTTCTGACATGGATCAAATGATGGGTTATAAATGAAACTAATCATCTGTAATCTCTCCTATAAATACAAGGTAATTGTATTTGGATGTATATAGTTAACATAATATCGCTAGCAACATGTTCATGTAAACATGAATATTAAAATATTTTCTGATTCTTTGGCCCAGGACCCCAAGGATCCCACCCATTCTTTTTTTTTTTTTTAAAGATTTATTTATTTATTTATTATGTGTGCAGTGTTCTGTTTCATGTATCCCTGCAGGCCAGAAGAGGGAGCCAGATCTCATTACAGATGGTTGTGAGCCACCATGTGGTTGCTGGGAATTGAACTCAGGACCTCTGGAAGAACAGCCAGTGTTCTTAACCTCTGAGCCATCTCTCCAGCCCAGCCCACCCATTCTTTTACTAGAACAGGCTAAAAGCTGAAGTGTTCTAATGCTTTTAATCATTATTCTTATTAATTTCAGAACATTAATCAGAATTGTGCCATGTATTGTATAAGATTCATAGATCTGACTAAACAACTTTGTCTTCAAGGTCAACTACAAAATGCAATATTGTAAAATGTGTGAGCATATATCTATATATGCTCACCTGGGAGTGTGCGTGTGTGTGTGTGTGTGTGTGTGTGTGTGTGTGTGTGTGTGTGTGTGTGTGTATGTGTGTGTGTGTGTGTGTGTGTGCGCACATGTATGCACATACGTTGAGGCCAGAGGCTAAAGTGAGGTGTCTTGCTCGATCACCCTCCACTTTATTTTGAAGACAGACTCTCTCACTGAACTTGGAGCTCCTCAGTTTAGCTACAATAGAAACATATTCACCTCATGTTTCCTGTATGACCGTTGCACTCCAGATATCTACCTGTTTCCTCCCAAAAGTACTGGGGTTGCAGATACGTTTTGTCATCATGACCAGCTTTTCATGTGGTTCTGAGCATCCAACTTAGTTACACACACTTGTTTTGCAGGTACTTTACTGACAAAACCACCTCTCCAACACTTTCATAACTTATTCATTAAAAAAAAAGTCTCTGTGGGCATGGTGATACAAGGAAATAATCCTAGCATCCAGATGCTAAGGCAGGCAATAGGAAGTTGAAGGGTAACCTGAGCTACAGAGAAAATTTGAACTATCCTGGGCTATATATCAAGATGCTGTCTCAAAAGACAAACAACCAAAATAGTTCTAGGGGTCATGTCCCTGAAATGCAGAATAACACATATTTGTAATATAAATGGAAGTCATTATAAAAAAATCATTAACCCACAAATCTAAAATGATACAGAAATACAGAGCTTAAGATGACCTGGGCATTGTTCTCTTATAAAAATCTTCACAGAGGTGGTTTAAATTTTATGAATTGCAAATACAATTTTGGATTACCCCTCTGAATTTGTATGTATTATTCATATACTCAGAACACATACCACTGGGAAGTAAAGAAAATTGCCTAACCCAATGTAAATTAAACTTCCTTCAAAAGTTTCAAAAATAGCAATTATTGAATCAGTGGTGATACACTATTTATAGCTTCTTTTGTGACAATTCCTATAAAATGTTTCTTAATAATGCATTTTTAAAAAAATTGTCCTTGTTAAGATTGAGTCATAGGATTCTTTACATGTGCTCTGATTCCAATTGTCATGTTTAAACCTACAACCCTGCCTAAGGTTTTTCACTCCTTGGAACAAGCTTTTGCGTGTCCTTGACAAAATAATAACAGTAAGTAATATAATAAGAAGAATAAAAACTCACAAAGGCAAAAGCATGAGGCACCAAAAAAAATGAACAAAAAGGCATGTAGGGGATCTTTTTATTTGATATAAAAAAAGTAACTATCTTGTGGACATTGGTGAGTGGCTGAAAACTCGTTTAGGATGCGGGATGCTATGCGGTGCTAAGTGGGGCATGGTTCGAGCAGGGTTAAGCTTGGACTTCCCTAAGTCTCTGGAAGCAGATGAGGGCCGTTTTGAATGTAAGTCCACTGCCACCTCATCATCTATTTCCCTGCCTCGTGTCACTCCACCTGAGCTCTTCTAACAAGAAAAAATAAAAGGAGTTTATTTTCAGTCTCGTATTTCACAAATTCTGTTTTTATTTCTCTAGGACTGGTTCAGGGAGTGATCTCTCTGTGGAGACAAGATAATAATAGCTGGTGGAGTTTGGGTCACTGGCTGCAGGCAGGGTTGAGTTGGAATGAGCCTGCAGGAAAAGCAGAAGAAAGAAGAAATGAAAACAGAACAGCGCTAGGTTGGGAAAAGCTTTGGTGGGTACTATGAAAAATGAAAAAAAAATTAATACTTCTTTTTGACTTTCTTACTTAGGGCTTCCAAAGCCCTCTACACTCATCTGTCTCATAGAGTGGTCTCTAATTTTTTGAAAGAAAGGTATTAGAACCCATGGCTACCACGTCCTGACATTTAACACCAAAGATAGATGAGAAAGCTTCATTGTTTCTAGGCTAGAACACAGATTGGCATTTGCCCACTGAGATCTTCAGCTTGCTCAGCCTCCTTTATCACTGAGATGGGCTTCCTTGTGTCAGAAGCAGCCACAGCAGGTGGCATAAGAAGCTCGTGGCTGGTGGTAGCATGCACCAGATATCCATCCAAAGCAGATATGACCAAAAGAAACTGAAAGAAATACAGAAAAAGGGAAGCATTTGGGGAATGGAGGAAACATTGGTGAGAAGTCACACATTTGGCTTTAAAGAAACACAATCACCCTCTTAGTCTATAGACAAGAGAATTTCATGTTCAGACAATATATTTTACATAGATTATTTTTTTCTAATTAAATTGAAACAAACCCATTTTCTTGCCTTCAACAGGCCAATAAAATGAAAAGAGTAAAGGCCACATAGAGCTCCATTCATTTAACCGAGCTTTGGACCTGACGCTAAAGCCCTGACACGTGGCTGTGTTCTAGTTGGTGAGAAGTCCTCCTTCAGAACAGGACATGGCCGGTTCCTCCAAGATCTACGGAGGGAAGAGCTAGAGACACGCTTTCCCACTTCTGGGCTAAGCCGTTCACCACCCAGGAAGATCCTTAAGAGGCTCTGTAGGTAATGTTTACCAACTGCTTTAATATCTTAGGATTAAAAAGGGCAGAACCGAAAGAAGAGGCTGGGCTGGAACTTGGAAGGCAGTCAGAAATCCAGTCCCATAAGCCTAATGGCTTGTTTTCAACATTTGTTTAACCTCCTTCTTCTATCAAGAAACCTGAGAGTGCTCAGAGGAAGTTTATGCTGAAGGAAATGGAGAAAGTGTACATTGTTTTTGAGTTGTTTTGTTAAGGCTCCTGGATGGCAAGGGTGTGCATTTTCTATTTATGAAAGTTTGCTCAGCTTGTACAGATGTTGTGGGTTTCAGTCCTGCAGCCAACCAAGATTGGGTAGCATGCCATGCTGCCTTGGAAAAAGCAAATTCTGTGGGAGCCCTTGAATCATCTTAAATTTTGCCCTTGAAATAGCTAGAAATGAACTTGGCCCCTATCCAACATAGGCCAGCGAAGAGAACATGCCAGAGGGAAATGTTTTTGTCCATGCTGGAATGACCAGCTGTCAATGTGTGCCAACAAGTGGAGGGCACAGAATGGCCGGATCTGTGGGAATAAGCAAACAGTCCTGTTTTCTCCACAGAAACTCATTTCACTGTGTGGCATATTGACAATGGTGAGCTATATTTGCAAAGCAGTAGGTGTGCAAGCAAAGCATCCACCAGGGCAGGGGCAAATATTTACCCCGGCAGATCTCAGGAGTCACCCCACAGAGCTCATTCTTCCCTAGTTAACACATTTCAAAGTGCTGGTTTGGGAAGGAAGCATTTGCTGGCACAAAAATATTCTGTAACTAATGTTTATTTCAAAGCCAAGGTGATCTAAGTTACTAATTACATTGATATGAGAAGAGGGTTGAGCATTCCTGTGTGGGGGAAGAAATGGTTATAGGCATGACTTTTGAGTGTGGGGTACATGGGATTATTTAAATTAGCTTGATCCAACCCTACATTAGCTTTGATCCAGTCTGGTCTTCAGTTGGTCTGTGTTTAAAATATCTTGCTACCAGTAAAGGAAACCGCTAGCTTTAGTCCAGAATACTAAAATGTCAACTTAAGTACTGTGGAACTAATTCAATATCATTTCAGAGCTGCATTAAAATTACTTTATGTTCTGTGTTAATATTTGGGACCTTGACACATAGGAGCAGTTTTAGTAAGTGCTAAAGAAAGTATACTTTTAAGAATAAACCAAAATAAATGGAGGAATATCTTTTTTCTCTCTCTAAGTCTTAAAAAGAAACTTTTATTAGGTATGTGGTTTTCATGTTACATGACTTAAAATAGTTTAACTGTTTGTAACAGTCTAAAAAATAGTAAGGACTGGTGTATGTGCATATATATATCATCATACATATAGATATCCAAGTACAAGGGTGATTATTTTTAACACAGTTTTTAAAATGGAGAGTCTAGACCATGTTGTCTATTTGTTTCTTGGACAATTCTCATAGCGCTCAAGCCACATTTGTGTACTTAGTCTCTCTTCTAAGCACGTATCACATGTTGATCTATTTAATTCTTAGGTAAACCTAGCAGATCAGTAGTTCTCAACCTGTGGATTGCAACCCTTTTGGGGGTCGAATAGCTCTTTCATGGGGGTCACCTAAGACCATCAGGAAACACAGGTATTTACATTATGATTCATAAAGTATCAAAATTATAGTTATGAAATAGCAAGAGAAATAATTTTATAGTTGAGAGTCACCACAACATGAGGAGCCGTATTAAAGGGTCGCAGCATTAGGAAGGTTGAGAACTATTGTAATAGGACATGTTTTGTGTGTCTACTTTACTTGATGGAGTCACTGAAGCACAGAACATTTAATCATTGGCCAGATCTCACATTCTACTAAGTGGGATAACCCTGAGTGTCTTCATAGAGAATCTTTGCACTTGGCTACTATGCTAACCTGGCAGTCAAGAGATGAAGTATACCCCTGCATTAGAATGAAGCCATACCCTTTCAAGTCTCTCCTGTCCTACTCTGTCAAGCATGCTTCTTGTTGATTGGTGCTGCAACACAATTATGATTGATGTTTATTATGGTGAACTCACAGGAAAACACTGAGTTCTATTTGAGCCATTAATGCCTGCATAATACGTAATGCGATCTTCATAGTTGAGAGGGTAACAGTAAACATAATAGAATTAGCCTGTTAAAATAAGCTATTAACTCAAGCTCCCTGTTTCAACATGCCACATCAAAGACATACAGAGGAGTTCAAAAGCTTGCTTTTGGATGATGACTTTTAGCTTAGTGAGCCGATCAGAGCTGGAAGGGAGCACTGGAGAGGTGGCTCAGTCATTCAGAAAATTTGCTGTCCTTGCAGAGGACCTGAGTTCGGCTCCCAGCATTCAAATGGAAGGCAGCACACGAGCATCTGTAACTCCAGTTCTAGAGAATTTGATGCTCTCTCCTGGTCTCCCTGACAGGCAGCGAGAGAGAGAGAGAGAGAGAGAGAGAGAGAGAGAGAGAGAGAGAGAGAGAGAGAGAGAAGAGTATCAGTGTGTTTATTCTCTTAATAAGGAGTCTTAGTGGCCTGGGTAATACTACAAGTTTATTTTTTGAACAACGTACAAAAGCATTGTGACATCTCTTGAGCCTTCCCATCAAAGCCATTTCCAGCTTGTGTTGTAGGAGGTGAGAGTGAGGGGAGACTGAAGAGTGGGAAGGAGAAAGGCTAAGAACAGTATCAAAGAATAAGTTTTTTTACTCAGTTTTTCACTTATAACTTCCAGTGCTCTGGAGGCTGGGACCTCTCACATGCCCCTTTGTGGTCTGGAAATACTTTAGAGACCTGTCTATCATACCATATCTGATTTTCTTTTTTGGCCAATGTCAGAGCAGAGCACGGGGCTAACACTCTATCCATCCACCCAGGTTTTCCATGGAAACAAGATCCTTCCTTAACAATAGAACTTTCTATATTATGTGCTTATTCTAAATCATGATTATGACAGTGATGAACTCGAGCATTGCAAAAAGAGTAATGCCATGCTGTCTGCAGCATGGGAAAAGATAATTCCCGGGGTGGTGATTGTCCTTTGTAATATCAGGTAGACATTAACCCTGAGTGTCTAATTCATGGGCGTGGGTCTGAGGTCTCAGCTCAGGTTTTTAAGAAGTATAATTCCTTTACTTTGAGAACCTGAGTGGTGTTCTTTGTTTGTGTGTTTTTGAGCCATAATCCTACCAGACTAGCAAGACTTTTAGACCACACTCTCTTCAAGAATTTTCTCATCCTTCGTTCCTATTCCCTTCTAGTCAACTTTGGTGCAAGGGACAGTCCTTTCATATTGGGGTCTTTCCTGTTGGTGGAGGTAAGAGAAGACTAAGCCCACTTTGCCATCTTCTTGGGTTCCCCGAAGGATACAGAGAAGAAGCATCTTGTGACCTGTGGAGACTAGTACTAGTCTCGTTTCTTTGAGGCAAGCCATTCTTACCCTCCCTACAAGCCCATTTCCAATCTTTTCTATTCATTTTAACCTCTTAACAATGCATTGGCCAGGCGGTGGTGGCGCACGCCTTTAATCCCAGCACTCGGGAGGCAGAGGCAGGCGGATCTCTGTGAGTTTGAGGGCAGCCTGAACTACAGAGTGAGTTCCAGGAAAAGGTGCAAAGCTACACAGAGAAACCCTGTCTCAAAAAATCCAAAAAAAAAATGCATTGTAAATGTCTATAAAGACTTGGGCTTTGGGGATGTAAAAGTCATTTCTAGCTTCAGTTGCAAGAGTGAGGGAACATCTAGGGGTGGAGGGGAGAAGTCTGAGGGAAAAAATGTGGAATAGTATTTCAAAACACTGCTCCGGTTTATATACTGATAGGCAGTGGAGTGTGGTTACAAGAGGGTCGACTCTGAGTGCAGGCCATAGCAACTGACTTGCAATTGTTCACCTACAAACTGAGTCACCTTGAGTATACTTCTGAGTCTGTGTCCAATTCTCTATCTGTAAAATATGGACAATGACAAGAAGATCAGGGGATTCCTACAACCATCACATATTGTTTTTTTAGACTTAAAATGCAGAACTGTATCTGGCCCAAATAAATTCAATGTTTCAATTAATTGCTGCTATTATGACTATGATCAAAAGTCCTGTCGCTCATTTATTCTTAAAAGCTGCGACAGAGGAAAACCTCAGCTTAGCTTTAATCGTTAGCCAGATTTGTCTTGCTTCTTTTTACCATGTTAAAATCAGTGTACAAGTGGAATGCGATATATTCTCAGACTCAAGAAGGATTTATTTAAGTTTCAGGAAATAGCCAAGGGCTCTCCATTGAAACCCCAAGATTATTACGTTAGAATATGCTTTAATTTTCTCTTAGCAAAGAGAGCAGAGAACAGTCTTATTATTTCTCATGAGGAGATACAGTATACTAAAAGCAATTCTTTGAAAAAAATCCTCCATAATAGCTTTACAGTTTTATACATATTCAGAGATTTATTTGAAAGGACAATGGCATAAACACATTGCATTTTATTAAAGGGCTGGCCAAAAAAACACCACATTGTATTCATTGACTTTCTGCAGTCCTAATTCAAATATTACCACTTTGTAATTTTCAAGCAATAAGTATTATAAGAAAGACAATCCTCCATTGGAAGGGTGATTTTGATTTATGACTTTCAATCAAATATTTATAGAGCTCTCATGTCACCCATTTAATTTTTATAGCATTATGGGGAAATAATTGTCATATTAACAAAAGACATAAGAATAGGAAATGATTTATTGCAAATCAGAATGTTGTAAATCATGTGCCACAAAAAAAGAAATAAAAACATGGTTTGATTACATGAACTGGCTAGTCACAAACAATGTCTAGTTTATTAAAACTAGTGATTAATTCAGCTTTAAGTGAGAACATTGCGAATAGATACTTCCCCCAAGTTCTTCGTTAGCCTCTAATCACATCTAATACCAACACTATTGCCCCCTTGCTACACAGCCAGTCTGTCTGCCATGGGCAATTACTACATCCTCCTAATTTTTTATCAGCAGCCAGAAGGATTCAAACAAAATGTAAATGGTGCCTGTGATTTTTGGTGGCTCTCCACTCTAACAGTAAGAACCAGGGGTTTTGCTAAGATCCACAAAGCCATGGGTGATTTGAGTCTCTGTCTGACTTGCTACTCATTGAGCTTACCCTTTTCACAGACTCCAGTCCCTGCTGTTAAGAATGGCTTTGGCCTTTGAGAACTCTTTAGCTGGGTGAGCTTTCATATGATTACATACTTTGCTCTTTTCTTTGTCATATCTTTAGCCCAACTTTCGCAATGAGGTCTTTCCCATCCTATAAATTGTCTAATCATCTCAGTCACTCTCCTTGTCTATTTTCCATTAGTTCAGTTCTTCTCTTAGCACTTACCGCAATCAATATAATTTATATATTTAAGGTACCCCCACAAAGGTGAGGGATATTTCTCAGTACTGTTCTTTGTGACATCCTTAGTACCAGGTGTGCATTAAGAACTCAAGAAAGAGATCTCATCTATTTATCTTTCCCAGGGTGATCCATTCATCCCTCTTAGGGTTCTCCTTGTTAGCTAGCTTCTCTAGAGCTGTAGGTTGTAATCTGGTTATCCTTTGCTTTACATCTAATATCCACTTATGAGTGAGTATATACCATATTTGTTCTTCTGAGTCTGGGTTACCTCGCTCAGGATGATATTTTTCTAGTTACATCCATTTGCCTGCAAATTTCATGATGCCATTTTTTTTTAACTGCTGAGTAGTACTCCATTGTGTAAATGTACCACATTTTCATTATCCATTCTTTGGTTGAAGGGCATCTAGGTTGTTTCCAGGTTCTGGCTATTGCAAATAATGCTACTATGAACATAGTTGAGCAAGTGTCCTTGTGGTATGATTGAGC
>CABHPH010147709.1:0-18039 GCA_902168325.1 Peromyscus nudipes | reverse complement strand
CATTCTTTGGTTGAAGGGCATCTAGGTTGTTTCCAGGTTCTGGCTATGCAAATAATGCTGCTATGAACATATTTGAGCAAGTGTCCTTGTGGTATGATTGAGCGTTCAACCCAAGGGCTCCTTGGAGGAGGTGAGAATGGGGGGTAGATTTGGGGGGGAGGCTGGGGGATGGGAGGAGAGAGGAGAGGGGGATGTGTGGTTGGTTTGTAGAATGAATAGAAAATTTCTTAATAATAATAAAAAAAAGAACTCAACAAATCTTTGCCTCATTCTGTTTGGGAATGTGCTGAGTCCCTTTGAAGGAATATCTTATTTAATTTTACTACAATTCTAAGAACTGACTTACATTTTATTAGGATGATTCTGGCTGGTAGTAATAAGTCATTGGCAAATAAGTTGGCATTGTAGATCAAAGTAACTGTAGAGAGGTAGTGAAAAGTACCCAAATGTTTAGCAAAAACCCTCAACAAAAAAGAAAACAGTGAACTAGAGTTAGAAGGAGTTAGACGCCTGAGCAAGCTTTGTGGCTTTTGAGTAGCAGGAACTGTGTTTGATGACACAGTTTCATTCTTATGTTGGGGCTTTACTGCCATACATTGCAGACCCTGAAAGAGCTAGTAAGGCTTCAGAGTGACTCTTGCCCATAGCAAACTGTTAACTGAACACCTGATTCTTAGAAGGACATGGTTTATACCGATATGATCAGAAGCTGAGAACTTAATAAGATACTGTAAAGCATGTGAGACATCACTAGGTAGTGTAGTTGCTTAGCATAATATAACTACCCAAGAACCAACTATTCTCTCTGTGTGTGTCTAAGATAGATAGATAGATTGATAGATAGATAGATAGATAGATAGATAGATAGAAGATAGATTACAGATACATGATAGATAAAAGACTAACAAATAACTTGTTGTATATGTCTATTATATGTATGAAGAATTTGAGTTATGGTTTTATTTAAGTATTTTTGCTAGAAACACAAATGAAAATATTAAGAAATACATCTTGTTTTCTGCCTAAGGTAAAATTTAAAAGAAAAAAGGGAATAGCAAAAGGAGAAATAACAGACAAATTACAAATACCACCCTGAAGGTTGTGTGAATTTCATAAATTCTTTAAGTTTTATAAAATTCTGAGGAATGTGACATTTTTAGATTTGGTGTGTAATTAATTTGACAACCTGAGCCAATCCTTTGAGTTGCCCTGGAAACCAATTTTGGTAACATAAAGAAGTGCTAGCTGTTAATTGGTATTCAGAGTTAGTAGCTGGTGTCTTTGCTTCTGTCTCCATGGTAACCTAGCTGTCACGTTTTCATCCCTAACATCGTGGTAAGATTTCAGATGCATGTGTCTTAACGCACATGTCTGTAATCTCTGGCACAATGTCTGCTCATTATCTGTGAATGTGATCATCTGGGGGATGTTAGGGTTGCTGTTGAAAAGTGATTGCTCCAGGAAAATCTATTTCATTATCATTTCTCTATCCTCCACATGTGTCAAGAATCTATAGTATTCATTTTGGAAGATGTATGCCTTTGTGTTTATTGGTTGTCTACACAAAGTTAATTCTCTCCCCCCCACTCTCTTGTATGTGGGGGGTATCTGAGTGTTTAAATATAAAAATAGGATAAAGTTACATAAATTGGGAATGGTTTCTCAAGGCTGTTTATCTGAGAGTAGTGGTAATAAATATTGTATTTGAGGAATAAATGTCAAATTAGAGAAATGACACATTTGCCATTTGAAAGAATATTCTCATACTGTGTTTGGATAATGTAGAGATACCTCATGTATTTAATGTCTAACAATTTCTTCTTTATCAAAATGCAAGTCCCCACTATTTAAAATTATTTCTTCTCATTTTTTTCCATTTATTAAACTGTACTTTGCTTTTAATATTTTAAAATTTCACTAATATTTTGTTGATCCTTGAGCACACTAGCCACATGTGGTTACCTAGCTAGTCGGTTAGTCTGTAGCATTATTCTAGAGACAGGTGAAATGGTTTGGGCATTGTATAACAATCTCTTTTTGAGACCAACACCCATACTTAAACAAATTTATCTTTATCTTTTTTTACAGCTTTATCTGTCAACATGAGGTTTAAGTCTGACCTTTCCATGTACTAGTTTTTTAACCACTAGGGGAAGAGAAAAAAATGTATTAACAAAATTTAAAAAAAAAATTTAAAAAACCATTATCAGAGCCAACCAACTGTACGGGAAATCACTAATGTTTATCAGTTTTCACTACATAAAGTTCTTACAGCTGGTTTCAAGCTTGCTCTATGGAACTAGGTAGAGGTGATCAGGGTTCACAAACCAGCTCCAAAGCACTACCACTCATTTCCAAAGTGTGTTGTGAAGCTTCAATAAACTTGCTCAGATAAAATGCTAGCCCCGAAGGGGTTAATTCTTTGTCTTCTCAATTGACATCATCATTTCTGTTATTCAAAGATGTAATACTTTCCTAGAGCTATAGCTTACATACTGTGCAATGCATGCATTTACATTTCTGTTTTTAACATATCTCTGGATGGACCCCATATACAATAGTTATTTTTTTATGATGAATTTGCATATGTGATGGAGTCAGAATCTACCCACAATCCTTGGATACGCCTCTGTTCATACTGTAGATTCCATTTCAGCTCCTTTGGACTGTGGGTTGTATCTAACGACTTGTTTCTATGAATAACAAGCACATGGCAGAAATGACTGCAGATCACGTCTGAAACTTTATCTTTCGAAAGTATTTTTATTTTGTCCTTGGTCTTTCTTTCAGAAGTTTGACCTTATAAGAAGGAAGCTATCAAAACATTTGGTAGCATTACAATGCTCTTTGATTCATGGGAAGGTCAAGGTGGCCTGGAACTGAGGTTTCCAATCAACAGTTATGTCAGTGAGCAATCTTGGAATGGATTATGACCAAGGCAAGCCTTCAGCTATATGATGTTATAGTTGTCATCTTGACTATATGCTCACCAATAGCTCTAGTTCCAAAGCACCAACTAAGCTGCTACCAACTGTTAGCCCATGGAAACGGGGGGATTACTAATAATGTTTTAATCCACTACATTCTGAAATGATTTGTCATACAGCATCAAATAATGCGGTGTATTTCATATAAGTCCAAGAGCATAAGGGGTTCATTAGCATTAGGGTTTAATTATAGAATGTAGAGAGCATGTAGGAGAACCCATTAATATTCCTAAGCATTGACAAAGAGCTTATAATGCTTTCAAGAGGAAGCTGCCATTTGAATTCGCTGTTAATGACATATTTACTGGGTATGAATAGCTTATCGCTGTCAAGGAGTTTCTGTGGTGTATAGGTATTTGAAGCAGTTTTCTGTTAATGGGCCACTTGAACGGCCTTGATCTGTGCTGTCTATGGTAAGATGAGCTTATGTATAACCCAAAGGTCAACTTAATAAAATTCCTGGAAGTATGAGAGGTTAATTAACAGTGTGAAATCTGTCCAAATTCCTGAAATCTCCTGGCATTAAACTCAAGAGTCATTGCTTAGGCTTTTATGGCGCTCATGGGTGCAAGAAAGGAATGATATATATTTATTTAAAGGCAGTAATTCCACTAATGATTTTCAATAAATATTTAAGTAGAAATGTCACTGATATTTTTTTTAACTAAGGCTTTAAATGGATCTCTCCTTTCCACAAGGAGACCTCCTAAAGAAGCAGATAAATTATTTAAACAATGAAGAATATTCAGCCTAGATTTTACCTTGAATTTCACACCTAAAACTACAGATTATTTGGTTCAGTGGAACCAGAGATATGACAAGTCCACACATGGTTTCTGAGTGGAAATAATATCCCTTAAAAATCCATATTTTAACTTGATAACACTTAGCACAGTAGTGGCCCTTAATAATGCTAAACAACAGCATTTTGGAGAAAAATCTGAAATAAGTCTTAATTATCTAAGTGAAATATGTTAAAATTGCAAATCACATTTGCAAACACAAGTAGTAAATACATGGAGACTTGGTAGGGCAAAGAATAAGAAGAAAAAGAATGAAAGAAACATGAGCTCATTTCCATGTTTTTAGGTCAAAGATGCTACACAGATTCTATATAAGATGAAAAGATAAGTCCAGATGAATCAAAACTAAAATTTACTTGACACACTGAGCTATTTACAGCTCCCAGCAATAATCTTCATTCCCTTTTATTCCTATTTTCCTAGGAAGAAGTTTTGGCTTTGTTTTGCTTTTTAACCAAAGAAGAGGATGATCTGATTATACGGTTATCTATATTTAACATTTATCTTTTTGACACTTAATACATTTCCACCATAGTTTCTGCTTTGAAGCTAATTGATTTAAAAAAAGTATTGCTAGTGGAACCAGCTATTCTCATACACTCATAACAACAAAAAAACCTCTATGAAAAAGACTTGTTTCAGTTCAAGCATCTATTTTATGAATGCCTGATGACAAATTAAGTCTTTGATGACCAAAAATTTCTTAGTTCTTATTATTGTGAATTTTAAATAATTCAGCCTGTTAGTAGAATTGAGTGACAGATGCATGAAGGGGAAAGTGTACTCTGACATCTGTAGTATTAAGCTCCTTAAAGTGACAAGATTAGCACCAGCTTCTAGCCTGACTTTGGACTTCGGATAAAGCCATTGTCTTCCCAGAAATCAGTCTCAGGGGAAGACAGGCATGACTTAGAAGACTGCATTAAGAAACTAATGATGCTATGATGGACAGGCACAGCGCTGGGACATAGAGAAAGCCATTAGCTTCTCTCTCAGGATTTTATACAGGGAGCTCCAAAGTGGGTGAATCACTATTAGGACTTGAAAATAGGAGAAAGTTTCTGTAAGAGGTGATACAAGCTAGGACAGGATGTTGAATTTGCCAGTCTATTCCTTAAGAGTGGATATGTAAGGAAGAGTGGATATGTGAGATCAAATAGCTCAGGTCACCAGATCACCGTGACCAAGTAGTTAAGAGGTGTCTATGAGTGATTTAGAGATCCAGGGAAGGCATGAAGAGGGTTAGTAGAATATGGTCTTTAAAGGTGCAAGATGAGAGACATGATAGCATAAATAATATTTTGGATTTGAATTTTTTTGACTTTTTTGGCTTTGGTATTTTCTTTGACTGACGAATCCATTTCCTCTATTGTATCCTCTACACCAGAGATCCTCTCTTCCATCTCTTGTATTCTGTTGGTTATGCTTGCATCTGTGTTTCCTGTTTGTTTACTCAGATTTTCTATTTCCAGCATTCCCTCTGTTTGTGTCTTCTTCATTGTTTCTATTTCCCTTTTCAGGTCATGAAGTGTTTCCCTCACCTGTTTCATTGCCTTTTCATGGTTTTCTTAAAGGGATTTATTGTTTTCTTCCACTTTTTTATTTGTCTTTTCCTCTAGTTCTTTATAGATTTCTTCCCATTTTTTGTCTGACTTTTTCTCATTTTCTTTATTGATTTCCTCCACGTTTTTATTTATCTTTTCCTCAATTTCATTTTTTCTTGAAAGACCTCTAGCATCTTCGTGATGCTATTCTTAAAGTTGCTTTCTTCTGCTTCTTCCACCTTGTGATGTTCAGGTCTTGCTGTTGGAGGAGGGCTAGGTTCTGGTGATGCTGTATTGCTCTTTATGTTGTTGTATGTACTTCTGCCTTGACGTCTGCCCATCTCCTTGTCTAATAGGTATAAGAGGTGCCTGTGTCTGAGTGAGTTGCTGTTGGTCCACTCTGTGTTTGTTGTGTCTGTGTCTCAGGGGGTCCTTCAGGGTCTAATCTTAGCTCTTGGTCTGATTGGAGCAGGCAGTTTCTGTGTCTCAGCGAGCTGCTCTTGGGTCAACCCAAGCTAGTTGATTCTGTGACTCATGGATTCGTTCTTGGTCTTATCAGGGCTCTTGGTCCAGTCAGAGCTGACAGATTCTGCTTTTCAGGAAGCTTTTGGTCCAATGAGAGGTGGCAGATTCTACTCAGAAAGCCACTCTTGGTCTAATCAGGGCTGGCAGATTCCCTGTCTCCTGAGTTTACTCTTGGTCCAGTGACGGCTCTTTGTTCAATGAGAGCTCTCTCTTTCTCTGGGCCAGATGGGAGCTCTCTGGGCCAGATGGGAGCTGGAGGTTGGTCTCTAAGCCTCAGGAAGCGGTGGGGTCTCAGGCGGATGGGTGTAGGGGCAGGGCGTGTAGATTGCAGGGTCTGCTGGGGAGTCTTGGAGAAGGGGAACCTTCCGGCAGGAGCCCTGCCTGCTGGCCAGCAACTGAGGCCAAGTTGGGCGGGTCTTCCCCGGGACCGGCTGGGGCCCAGGGATGGGACCTAGGGGCAGGCCTCCCTGGGTATGCGATTTGAATTTTTATCTCACATATGAAGGCTGTTGGAGACTTATGCCATAAAATGGCATGATCATTATTTTGTATAAGAAAGTACCATGTCTGCGGGAGCTAAATGTGGAAGGTGGGTAAACTATAGCCATGCTCTCTGGAACACCACATAGAAAATAATTATAATAGTTTTTTGATATGTTAATTCTCAAATACAGAAAGCAAGATTGCTGTAGTAGTTTAAATGGAAAAGTCTTCCATAGGCTCTTGCATCTGAATGCTCAGTCACAGTTGGTAGTGCTGTTTGGGGAGGTTATGGAACTTTTAGGACATGGAAACTTACAAGAGAAACTATAGTACCGGGGACAGGCTTTGAGTTTATAACCACACCCCACCTCCAGTTTACTCTCTCTGCTCCCTGTGTGTCACTGAGATGTGATCTCTCAGCTTCCTGCTCTTGCCACCGTGCCTTCCCACCATTATCAACATCAAGCTCCCTAGAACTGTAAGCCAGAATAAACTCTTCCTTATGTTGCTTTTGGTCATAGTATTTTAACATAGCAACAGAAATATAACTGATAAAAATCATAAAGTGGATCTATTACAAAGATAATAGGTGGATATTCTTTGTGGATACATTCCAAATTACTCTAGAAGGTATTGTCTCCAAGTTTGGGTCCTGTGTCTTCCCTTGAAATATTTAGCTGTGGTAGGGAAGTAGAATCACTTGGTAGGAGAAGGATCCTGGCACTAAGATAGAAAAATGAGGCTCCTAGAAGAGGAGAAATATTGTAATCTGGAAAAACAACTCATTGAGGTTCCACTGGGAGGGGACTACATGGAGTGTGTTAAATTGGGTGAACTGATCAAGCTTTATGGGTAGCAGTTGGTCAGACTTCGGTATCACATGTAATCTAGACAGACAGACACAGGTGATACAGGCTGTCTTCAAGTACTTGAGGATGTAGTAGCCTTGGTGATAATGTTTAGTCTTTCATTTAAGGTAAAAGAAAATGTCATTTAGGAATCTAGAAATAGGCAGGGTTTTTTTTTTCCAGGAAAGTTTTGATCTGTGGTTAAAAAATTAACATCAGTCATCTTCCTTTGCTTTTGTCTGAGAGTGAAGTGGCCTCTGTCTGCCAAAAAGTGTAAAACACTGTGTAGAACGACAAAGCCACAAGAGAAATGCAATTAGGAAACTTATTTTTATAAACATCTAATTTTTGCCAGAGTTTGGCATCTACATAGATATAAAGAGTGGATAGATGTCAGAAGTTTGATTGGAGTCCACTCAAAGCTGTCGAGCCCCCCCTAGGTTCCTACAGCCACAGCAACTTCATCTTCATGGGTTTGTTCGTTTTGCCCTCTGAACTCCACTAAGACTTTTAGTAATATGTGACTTTCTCAAAAGTTTGTGGGATGTTTGGTGCAGGCTATTAATATTTTTTTTAATATTAGTTTCTTTTTCCTCTTGCTTGCTCATAATACGAATTATGATTCACACCTACCCCATGCTTTCATATGGGATGTTGGAGATACCCAATACGGAGAAGAGTAAAAATGTGATGACTTGAAGAGGAAGTGCTCCAACTTCGTATGGTGAAGCCTTGGCCCCCAGCTAGTGACATTGTTAGGCTGTGTTGGGTCATGAGGGAGCTGGCTTTATTAATGGGCTAATCCTTTGACGGGTCCATACTGGACTCATATTCAGGATTTAGGGCCCGGTGGAAAGAAGGAGGTCCACTATTGGTGGAAGTATTAAGGCCACTCTACATAGTTAAAAGGAAGATTTATTTTGTGGGGTAACTTACAAGTAAAGGGATAGGGTACAGGGTCCTGGAAAGGTGTAGTGCAGTCCAGCGGTGTTCTCTGGAGAACTCTGCTCAGTCTGCCTCCCACATCCAGGATCCAGGAACCAGGAGAGCCGGCTCATCCGGATCTTGGGTCTTAGGGGCTCCTCTTTCGGCCCCCGCATTGTAGGCATGACAGTTACCGGAAGCCTCAATGAGGGTAGTACTTCCAGGTCAAAGCTGGAACAGCTACCCACTACAGGTCCACAGAGGTGCAGTTTTGAGAGCTATGTCTTGACAGGGCCCCCTTTTCTCTGTTGCTTTTTCTTCCTGGAACCCATGAGGTGAGAAATTTTATTTTACCACTCACTGCCTGCTATGACGCTCTGAAAGAGGAAAAGCCAAGTGTCTGTGAGCTGAAAACCAAGCAGCCATGAGTCAAAATGAATCTTTCCTCCCCAGGGTTGTTTTTGTCAGAAGCATCAAAGCAATGAAAAACGGACTACCAAGAAGCCAACATCCATCACACCGAATTCCCCAGACTCATGGTGATGCATTTCACAGACAAAGACTCTGGAATCTTAAAAATTTTGGAGACTTATAAAATTTCTTTAACTTTCAAACTTCACTTTTTCATATAAAATGTACATGCAAAATAAAGACTTACAATAGCTTTCAACAAAATGTAATTTTGCCCAAGATTATTCTTCCCTGCATGCAAATAACATGCATGGGTGGCTCTCAGTATGGAGGCTGAAGGGATCCTGCATCGCATGCCTAGTGTATCCTAGGAAGATCCTAAGCCACACAATATGACTTAGTTCATACTTTAAAGCAGTGGTTCTCAACCTTCCTAATGATGTGACCCTTTAATACAGTTCCTCATATTGTGGTGATCCCCAACCATAAAATTATTTTTGTTGCTACTTCTCAACTGTAATTTTGCTACTGTTAAGAATCTTAGTGTGAGTATTTTTGGAGATAGAGGTTTGCCAAAGGGGTTGTGATCTACAGGTTGAGAACTACTGTCCTAAACTCAAGAGACTCTGCTCATGAAATTTTAAACCCCCTTCTGGAGACAAGAATGGAGAGAAAATTCAATAAAACTGTGGGAAAACACTGATGTCCCCCCCCAAAAAACATACAGAACAAGAGGCTAGGGCACACAAGACTGACGTCCAGACAAGTAGAGTCAACCTTGATAGGAAGGAAAGTATAGCTCAGGAGAGTGGAGAAAAATGTAGCTTGAATCTTAGAGGTTTTTATTAATAAAACCAAACCCAAGGCCAGTCATTAGGGTGAACACTGGAAGATCAGAGAGACAGAACAGGCCACAGCTAACCTCACCTGGCCAACTTCTCAGCTGATCCTGTTTCCTCAGACTGGAAGCTTCTGAGTCCTCATCCAGAATGAATCTCAGCTGAACTGTGCTGCTCAAAGCCTAAAAGCTTAACCAGCCAAATGCTTCTATTTTCTGGTCCTCATGCCTTATGTACCTTTCTGCTTTCTACCACCACTCCCTGGGATTAAAGGTTCACTTCTTGGGATTAAAGGCGTGTGTCACCATGCCTGGCTGTTTCCAATGTGGCCTTGAACTCACAGAGATCCTGAGGGATTTCTGCCTCTGGAATGCTAGGATTAAAGGTGTGAGTGCCACCATTTTCTAGCCTTTGTATCTAGTGGCTGTTCTGTCTCAGACCCCAGATAAGTTTATTAGGGTGTACAATATTTTGGGGAACACAATACCACCACAGAACAAGACACAAAGAAGGCCTGGAGAACTCAAACAGTACCCTACAACCCAAGGCATGTTACATTAGGTAAGATGGAGACAATGTGGAGGTGGCTGACAGTGACTTCTGCAAGTGTAAGGCAAGAGGTACAAGAATTGGAAGGGAAGCGACCTCAAGGAAGACACATCAGATCTTTAGGAAGCCAGAGAATAACTGATCCTGTTAAGGAAAGTAGTACATTCTGACCCCTCATCCCTAGGTAGGAGGAAGCAGAGTTTTAGAGTGATCACATTTTCAAAGATAAATGGAAATCAATGGAATGTTCAGGATAGCCAGTGAATAGCCATATATGGTGGTTGTCACACATCTCTAGTCTCGGTTACTTGGGACACTGAGGCAAGGGTATCATTTTCTGCCCAAAAGTTTGAAAGGCAGCCAGTCAACATAGTGAGACCTATCTCAGCAACCACAGGAAAGGATGCCATGAATAATTTTAAGCAATAACGAAAATGGCATTTCAAGGTGAATGATCGCATCTTTCTGGCCTGATTTAAAACAGTTCTCAGCCAGAGTGACTTGGTGCCTGAGGGGACAACTGGCGGTATCTAAAAGTGTTTTTAGCTCTTTCCACCTTTGGAACAGTGTAATACCAGGTAGCTCTCACTAGAACAGAGGCCATGGGCTCTCCAAACATCTGAAGGCACAAAGGCTGACCTCCCCCAGCAGAGACAGCCAAATCTGACTTGCTAGAGGTTCAAAACTGAAAAAACACTCACTGAAGGTATTCCTAAACATTCCAAGAAGCTATTCCCAATTTAGTGTGTTTCCAAATCCCACCAAGTTACCTGAATTTTCCAGTAAATTCTGATGAATGTAGTCACGTGTGCGAAGGCAGTGGTTCTCAACCTTCCTAATGCTGCGACCCTTTCTCATGTTGTGACCACAACCATAAAATTATTTTGTTGCTACTTCATAGCTGTAATTTTGCTACTACTATGAATCATAATGTAAATATCTGTTATGCAGGATATCTGATATGTGAGCTGAAAAAGGTCATGACCCACAAGCTGCACTAAGGGAAGTTTTATGACAGTCTTGGACCACTTGGTGTTGAGACTTAAGTCATTATTTACCTATTGCTACATTGCCTTGGGGAAAACTTGCTAGCTAATGGCCAAGCCCATTCTGAGGGCAGTAAAATTTCAAAAACAGCAAACTGAAGAAATGTCACTAACAATGACTAAACTGTAAGGGGGGTTGGTACTGTTTAAACTATACATAAGGACAAGGGACCAGAGCATGGACATTACAGGAGAGATAAAAAAGATTTTTGGGACAATTCTATTATCACACACAGCGTTTTGCTTAAAAAAAAAAACACTATTTTAAGCACCAAGCAAAGTCCTTTAGAAGACCCAAATAAATGTTTAATCAGCTTCTGCTGTGTTTTCCATCATAAGGATAAGCTAGAGTTCCTAGGGGCTGCTACATTACCAATTCTCTGTGAAGATAAGACAGGCTTTGGTCCTTTGCCTTCAAAACAATCTGTCGATGGATTTTTCTAGAGCCTTTAGGAAAACTTCCTACTTTAGGAAACATGTTTTATGAACTTGATCAAAATTTACCTCGGCCCCAACCTCTTCCTCATAGTATAGTAGCACTGTGTGCATTTTACCACGGGGACAGCACAGACACTTGCACATTCAGGTTGAGGAAAACCTTCCTGTGCTTTTGATGATATTATTGGATGCTTTTCATGTAGGGTCTATCTACTATTGGGGACCTTACAGCTAGAAAAGGAAGGGCATGGAAAGATAAAGTTTGTGTTTGTCAGAGGTTGAATCTGAAAAGCTGGATAGAATTGGCTATGTAAAAATGGAATTCCTTGGCCTTAGTTCTTATACGTTGTAATAACCCTGCAGGCAGACTTTTTTAGAAAAAGGAAGCAGAAGAATAAAAAAGTAGATGTTAGTGCTCGATTCAACAGATTTATCCTCATACAGTATATGACAAACTCTATTGGAGGGTGAACCCTAAATTGTCTTCATAATTTTAAAACAAGTATACTATTTATTTGTGGTGTGTGTGTGTGTGTGTGTGGTGTGTGTGTGTGTGTGTGCGCGCGCGCGTGTGTTGGCACTCAAGTGCCACAATTTGATTATGGAGCTCAAAGGACAATATGGGTCCCAGGATTTGAACTCAGGCCATGAAGTTTGGGAACAAGCACCTTTACCAGCTGAACAAACTTACCAACCTGGCTTCAAAGTACTCATTTCTGATTCATTTGGTTAAGGTTTCTTCTTTAAAAACTTTCATCCAGGTACCACATTCTTTATTCCTCATTTGAGGGGAATATATACATACATAAAATGAATGTATATATTCATTTTAGTATAGACTTTTCCTAATATAAAACATATTCAGTGTTTGGCTATGTTTCAGCTTTCTAGGAAATGAAAAAATTGATTATAAAGCTATGATGACAAATCACAAATGGTTAAATTCCCATTGTCATTGAGCTTACCACTGTCCTCAACTGACTCTAACTCTTGCAAATGACATTTTTCCCAGTGGCCATGTTGACCACTGATAGAATCCATTTGCACCCTCTGGGTGATCAGCAGCTTGCTCATTTCTCTTAAATTTTCCCCATGCTATCCATTATTTCTATCCCAAACTTAAAAGACTGAAGGCATTTTGGGGAGTGGGGAGGATTTCAAGGCATTCGTTTCCTGGCCTGTATAATCGAGATATGACTCCCAACTCTGCTCAGGGCTTTTCATCCTTTGCCCTGACCATTAGAGAGTAAAGTAACCACGAACTCAGCGTGTTCTGGGGGTTCCCACTGTATTACTGTTTAGTCTGCTGTTTAACAAGGCTGCGCAGAAAGTCTGCTCTTGGGAAAGACTTAGCACTTGCTTCTGAATATTTTTTTTCTTGAGCTTTTTATAATGGCCCAAAAAAGAACATTCAGTATTACCGGCTCAAGAATGCACGAGCAAAGTTATTGACCCTTTGTCAAGTATAAATGAGCCTCTGGAACATCCCTAGATAAGAATAGGAAAAATCTAATACAGGGCAGCTTTATTTCTTGTTATATGGTCACACATTCTACTTATAGAGTTAGAAATTAAATTAAAGCAATTAGGAAAAGTAATTATAAATTATTAAGAAATTACTCTTCTCTTTATTTCTTCTTTGACTTTTTTGTTTATTTTTAAATTCAGCCTTCACTGAAGAAAACTATTTCCAATTAAAATCATCTTTTCATTGTTTTTTCTTTGTGTGTGTGTGTGTGTGTGTGTGTGTGTGTGTGTGTGTGTGTGTATCTGGTTCTAGGATGAGAAAATATCTATATGGCTAAGAAGACTCCTCTGGACCAAATCTTTCTCACCTGACGGAAAAGAAACTATGTGGATGAATAGAGTGTGATCCACTTTCCCTCGGCTTTCTCTTTGTGCAGCAGCTCCAAGCAGATGAAGAAATAAAAACTGGGCAAATGCAATAAAGAGGTCAGGAAAATCAGAGGAGGCCAGATGGCCTATTGCTTAAACTAAGAACACAGGGTTCTTGGGGAGGCAGCTGTTAACACATGAGTACTCACAGAGGTACCACAGAGGCGGTGTGTGCTTTTAAAAACCACATCAGAGGCTGGATGACCTGATGGTGTTCGTCACCAAACGGAATTATTTTCAACAACAACTATATTGTTACTTGTTGGGGAGAAACTATAGCAGCAGGTGACTGGAAGTCCTGACTAGGAGGCAACAGGAATTCGAACATAAAGCTGTAAGTTCCACAGATGACTTCAGCACGCCCTCTCCTCTTCCACCTCTTCCTTCTACCAGTTCTTTCAAAGGCTTTGACACCAGACCCCACATATCTAGCTGTAAATCTGCTCAAGCATGCTTCTTTCTTCTCTCTATATTGACATTAGCTTGTTTTTGCCAAGCTAATGTTTCATTTGCATTTTCTATTGCATAAAACAGGAGCTGAGTGAAATCGGAGCCACCTGCGGCTCCCGTGGAATGAGACGGATTGGAAATCAATAGGCCAGAGACATTTCCAAATAATATTATCTTGGAGGCTAGAGTTTTCAACATGTTACCCAGAAACTTTGGATGAATCATATAATCAGGAGTTTACAACACAGATCAAATATACCATTCAGATCATAGAGCACTTTGGTGGAGTTCTCAGATACTTTGATGTCATTGTGTTTAGTATTTTGGTTTAAAGACTTTTTGGAGGAATTTAGGAAAAACCTGAAAGTTCTTCTTTGAAGAAAGCATAAATATGCCTACCACAGCAATAGGTATACAATTTCAGAAAATTAATAGAGGCTTGAGAACCCATTAAGATCCATGATGAGGATTCCTGAATTCCTCCAGTCCTCCTACATGTGTTTGAATGATGAAGACAAGTGCAAGGTTGGTGCAACCTTGGAATGCAATCAGTACTATATATTCCAAGTCCAACCATTTTTGATCATGCCATGTAGTCTATGCAGAGCATCCTGGTCCATTAGCCACAACATCCTTCATCCAAGTTATGCTTGAAACCTCAAAAGGAGCATTCACAGAGGTAATAAGTGACAAGGAAGTCATATTGGTTAGGGTAACCCCTAAATTCACTGACTAGTATCCTTAGAAGAAGAACCAGTGACGCTAGGTGGGTACACACTGGGGAAAGCTCCCACACACAAGCAGAAAGACCCAAGTTTGGATCTCATAGTAGCATGTGTCTCTCCTCAGTGTTCTTGTGGAAAGATGAGGGATGGAGACAGCAGAATCTCTAGATGCTCACCTGCCAGCTACCCCTGTCTACACAGCAACAATCAGTGAAAGACCCATCTCAAACAAGGTGGATGGTGAGGGTCAATGCCAGAGGTTATCCTCTGACCTCTATATATGCATTGTTGCATCCCCTTAGTCACACATCCCCCCCTCTCTGTCTCTCTCTCTCTCTCTCTGTCTCTCTCTCTCTCTCTCTGTCTCTCTCTCTCTCTCTCACACACACACACACACACACACTAATACACAGAACTTTAAAGAAAATACAGGTGAAGACACATACGCACCAGGAAAAAGCCAACTGATAACTGCCCCTGTAATGACCATGACATTTAAGTATTATAGTGAGACAGCAGAGATTAGGGTGACAGATCTTCAAGATAAAGAACATTGTGGGCTGATGGAAAATATCAGAATCCAAGGCAGAGGCATAGCATGAATTCCTCTTGAACTTCCAAAATCACTGAATCCTACAGACTTCCGGCAGCCTTCTCACCAAAATTACTATTGCTCTAAGAAACCTAACTGGGTAGAAATGTCTTATTGGAGCCCAGAGAGATAAGCAGCATGGGTTATTGCTGTTTGCGTGTGTGTGTGTGTGTGTGTGTGTGTGTGTGTGTGTGTGTGTGTGTGTTGGTTTTTCGAGACAGGGTTTCTCTGTGTAGCTTTGCGCCTTTCCTGGAACTCACTCTGTAGCCCAGGCTGGTCTCGAACTCACTGAGATCTGCCTGCCTTTGCCTCCCGAGTGCTGGGATTAAAGGCGTGCGCTATCACTGCCCAGCTGTTTTGCTTATATTTTGTAGCCATTGTTGTTGAAAGTTTCAATACTGATCCCATCATTGGTCTGCTTGATATCTTTCCATTTTATTTGCAAACTAACTGACTAACCTAAGAACTGGCGCTGGGCGCATCAGTGCCCTTCCTTTCCCTCCTATTTTCTTTAGGCGTTGTAGTGAGTTATGTTGATGGAAGTTCCCAGATCCTCACCAGTGAGTGCTCTGATTACTTTTCAAATGGCCGTGTGTTTCCCACGCTGGGGTAGCTGCTATTGATCTTGCATGGTAGAGATGGGGGGGAAATCCAATGAAAACTTAAAAGGAAGTTCCCTTTAAAGTTTCTAGTAAAATGGAAGTTTAGTTTATTCAAACAATGAAGAAACCTTGGAGATAATGTTGTTGACTTCCTACACTCTAAAGTGCTTCAGGAAGCTAACTGACTGAACTGGGGAATGATCTGTCTCAAAAGAACTGCCTCAGAGACTCACAACAATTGCTTGAGATAAGTAAACTAGCTTGAGTTAATTTTCCTAATCCCATTTTCCGAACACACATGCCAGCTGTCATTCACTGTTCATATTATTAGGACCATAGATTACCCTGTACATGGAGACGCTGCTTTATGCTGCTGTCAAAGTGTTTTAGCAATAATCTCGAATACCAGGTGTAGTTTCCTATAATTCATTGTTCTCAATAAATTCTGAGCTAGAGGACTTTTTTTTTTTTGGCCTGGAGAAAGGTCCAAGGCCATGCTAATGTGAGAAGCCATCTGGATGTGTGGCTTGAAATAGAATTCACAGTTCTGCCTATTTTCCTGTCTAAGAACTGCTTGGAAATACAGCCCTTGAAGTTTGTTGAGAAAGCAAATGGGGGTGGGATTCTTTTATACCTTGAGGAACCATGCTTTACCCTCAAGCTGCATGTCAAATGCAGCTTCTATTTGTGGTATTCTGTTTGATTTCCTGTTTCTTGAATACTGAGTAACCATTCTGGGCTTCTGTTTCTCCATAAGCAAAATGGTAAAGAATACACCTTGGAGTTGTGAGCGTGAGCTAAGCAGATAAATCAATTGGATTTTTATAAGTCAACTGACAGCTGAAGGTGGGGGGTGTTTCTCTTTGAAATAAATAGGCTACTGTTTTCTTAAAGAGGCAGTAGTGAATTCCAGGAAGGAAGATGCTGTAGAGCTGGAGTTCTCTGTATTCAAGTGTAACTATGCACTTGGTACAATACGAAAGGTACCGTCCACCTGCATTGAAAACTCAGCTGTGCATCTGTTAGTCGGTTAGTTGTTACCATAGCAAACATGGTAAGGGCGTACAAACTGACCTGGAAGAGTTCAAACATACACAATGCCAGCTGGATACAGTGAAGGGCAGGAAAACCAGGAGAAGGGAGTAGAAGGTTGATTTTTAGGGCAAAAATATAAAAGAGATCAAGTCTGGAGAAGAACAGCATGGGGCAGGAAAAGGGCTTTGAGATGACACTGTTTAATAGTAAGTACCCCTTTGGAGATGCAGTGGCAAATAATCTAGAAGACAGGTATGTGTCAGTGCCTGGCGAGCAAAGGAAGTAGGAAGAGGGACTCTTGAAGGCTCACTGTGGTTTAAATCTCCAGCTGGGGACAGATGAACCGTGTGGTGCCAGCAAGTTCGTTCTTCAGAGCCTCGTCTATAACTCTTCTTGTGGGCTGCTGTCAGTATCTCAGTTAATACATGCATCTAAGTCCCTTGGAAAATACAGTGAATAATGGCCATTGATTAGCCTAATGAAGAACTAAAAGGAGAGAAAATCAAAAAAGAGAAGGCAGCCAGTTTACAACTTTAGCTCTCATGTCCAAAGGACAAAGTAGGATCTACCTGGAGGAATCCACATCATATGGTACCCATGAAGGTCCTCTAACAGTGTGCACTTGTCTCCTGAATCTCAAATGTATTAGAGCTGTGTTGTCCAATAACCAGCCACCAGCCACATAAGGATATTTAATTTCACTAGTCATATTTCCAGTAACATGGACTAATAGATTCTGCACAGGACAGTATACATGCGTATATTTAAATATATACAAGTATATTCATATCCCTGTGAATATACATATGTGTTTCCATTGCCGTGGAGACTTCTGTTACCAGTACACAATTGACTGTTGTGTATTATGTAATAAAAAATAAAGGATGTAACCTAGGGCTGAAGAGAAATGGCTCAGCAATTAAGAGTACTAGCTGCTCTTACAGAGGGTTCAGGTCTGATACCCAACACCCACGTGGCAGATAACATTTGTCACCCCAGTTTCAGGGAACTTGACGCCCTCTTCTGGCCTCTGCAGGCATTGTACACATGTGGTGTACACACATGCAGGGAAAACACTCATATACAAAGTCAAATTAACAACAGCAACAAAGATGTAACCCTAGAACTCAAGGGAAGGAGAGGAGTGGAGAGATAAGTTGCAAGAAATGTAAAACTTGCTGAAGCACGCTCCACTATCTTTTTAGAGATATGTGGGATAATATCAATATTGTTCAGAACTTTAGACAGAGAAGCTCACTAAGACAGAGAAATCTGAAGTTGTCATTTACAAGTCATGAAGTTGAAAGAACTCTAGCCATATTTAAAAATGTATGCTACAAAT
>CABHPH010147707.1:25288-46701 GCA_902168325.1 Peromyscus nudipes | reverse complement strand
TCTCTCTCATTTCTATCTGTAAAAATTAAGAAAGGTAGGAAATAGAAATATAGTGTAGCAAAAGCTTAGAAGAGTAAGGTGGAGTAGAAATGAAGGAATATGGCATAAAGATAAGCAATTAGACAGAGAATCTATGTCTTTAATATTTTAACTATGGGGCTATGAATGAAAAATCCTGAGGAAGAATCAGGGGAAATATCTATCAAAGAAGAGCTTAATGGGGAGAAAACAATTCTTGTGGTAGGCTCTTGGTCCCAAGTGGCAGGGAAATAATTTTTCCTGAAGCAGAGCCAAATGAAAAATTTGGGGAAAACTTAGGAATCTCTCTCCAAAAATCTAAAAAGTCTTTCAGAACTTTCTCAGTTTCTCATTCTGTAAGAGCAAAATTAGATTTACCTGCAAGGGTGTGGGAATTCACCTATGGTTCTCTCTAAGAAAAAGCAAACCTCCTGGAACAGGGCAAAACCTCTCTACAAAGTTCTGTCTCTCTAAGCTAGAAAAACAACAACAACAACAACAAAACAGCAGCCAGAGTTCCCTGAGGCAAGGGGCTGGCAAGAGAGTACAGGTACAAAGCTGAAGCAGGGACAGAGCCTCCCCCAGGGTGCAGTCACAACAGATGTGGAACAAGGAGGAAGCAGTAAAGCTGAGTCTCTGCTGGGGGAGGAGCAGAGCCAGGACAGGACAGAGAACTATCTGGCAGCAAAGCTCTCTTTTCTGAGAAAGTAACTTTCTGGAAAAAAAAATAAATAAAGATTTTGTTTCAAGTGCTTTCAGTTCCCCCCACTGACCCGGGGTGAAGAGAGGGAATTAAGCCCTGAAGGGTTGTTGCCTCCAGCCAAAGCCATAGTCTGAGCATGCAGACAAACCCATGCAAACTGCTAGGGAACTGGGTCAGATGAAAGATCTAACTGGAGAGGTACACTTGTCAAGCAAGCTCAGGGAAGAAAGAATCTCCTATTACAAAACTGAAACCATGAAATCTAACCCTGTACAGGGAACAGGAAGTTTGCTAGTGTACCCGAAAAGCAGCCTGGGAAATGAAGTATCAATACAGGCTCCTTTTGAGAAAGTGCCTTATATTGCCTGATAGCCAGACAATGAGTGTTTGCTAAGAGCTTTATAGCAGTTCAATATGGTGATTTCACCCTCAACCTGAGACAAGGTAGAATAAACTGAAAGTTCTACTGTAACAGAAATGTTTGTTTGAATTGAAACACTTAGGGGAGCTGTTATAAATTTGGGTAAAGGGACATCCTCTAGTTAGAAACCTTTTACCACTAAGACTACATCTCTGCCAGTTCTCAAATGGTCGAGAGAGCTCTGGTGGGAAATGTGACTTTGGGGAGTGGCATTTGTCCTGAGAATGTTAAAGCTCCCTGGTACCAAGTGTTACAACCCCATAGCCACAGTACTCACTGTAGCTAGAGTTTTCCTGCCGTGCCCACAGTCAGGACAAATCTCCGCCACCCGCCAGTCTCCAGCTCCCAAGTCCCGCCAGTCTCCGAGCCCACTTATAAAATAAACACACAGACGCTTACATTATTTAAACTGCTTGGCCATTAGCTCAGGCCTATCATTGTCTAGCTCTTACTCTTATATTTAGCCCATTTCTATTAATCTCTACTTTGCCACGTGGCTCGTGGGTTACCGGTACCTTACATCTTCCTTCTCCTGGCCGCGGCTCCGGGCCGTCCCTCCTCTACCTTTCTGTTCCCTCAATTCTCCTCTCTGTTAGTCCCGCCTATAACTCACTAAAATCCCAGGGTTGAGAGTGCCATTGCCAAGTTAGACTCCTGTTTCAAAATCTCAAGAACTTTTAGAATAATATCAAAGTTGACTATGAACTCTGAACTTTACTATAAACTCTGAACTTTAGAAATGGTTTGCATAAAAATCGTTTCTAGGTATTAAGAAATATATCATAGATGTTTGCTTTAGTGTTAAGTTAGTTCTGTTAGGGCTGGAGAGATGGCTCAGAGGTTAAGAGCACTGACTGCTCTCCCAGAGGTCCTGAGTTCAATTCCCAGCAACCACATGGTGGCTCACAACCATCTGTAATGAGATCTGGCGCCCTCTTCTGTATGCATAATAAATAAATAAATCTTTAAAAAGAAGTTAGTTCTGTTATATGTAAAGTATTAATAATTAAGAGATCTCTTCTACATGTTAAGGTTTATAAGGTAGGTAGATCTATAGAATGTAAGTTTATTGTGTAGGCTTAAGTAAGACTTAGGTAAGGTTTACAAAGTAGTACTATAGAATATAAGTTTAAATAGTAATAATTTTAGTTTGAGAAAAGAGTCTATAATAGTTCTATAGTTTTCTCTTAAATATAAGTTTAGTAAATAGTGTTTCTAAAATGTTTTATACGAGTTTCCTTAAGAATATAAGCTTGCAAGAAGAATAACTAAGTATATGTTGAATGTGAGTTTGTGAAAAGTGTAAATGTTGAATGTGAGTCCAAATGCTTAATGTAAATACATGTAGTAAATTGTTATGCTAGTTGTAAATATAAGTTTAAATAATAAGTGTAAATAAAGTAAATTATAGAAGTGTAAGTTTATATATTAGGATATAGGCTTTAGGTTTAGGGATATGGTGAAGGTTTAATAAAGGAATTAAAGTAGGTATTTCCAATCTGGGACACAGAAAACAGTATCCATAGCAGACTGCAAACTTGGCAGTTCTAAAAGCCACCAATAACAACAAAAAACAGCTTCAGAAAGTAGCAACCAGGTGTCCACGGCTGAGACCCATGGAGCATCATAGCTTCCCAAGCAGCAAATGCCAAGAGCCAGAGAAAGCAAAGTCAGCACCTGCAGTGAGGTTCTTTTGCAAGCTTTCAGCTGTGAAGAAGCTGTGGTGAGAAGTAGACATGCTAAGCCGAGAGAAAGGTGAATGGCAGACAATGGCGTTGAGAGCTCAGCAGCTTGCATCACCTCGGGAAAGATGAACAGTGAACAGCAATGAACAATGGAGACTCTGGAAACAAAACTGCTTCTGGAGGCCAAGAGCAGAGCAGTGTCAGTGCTGGACAAGCAGCTGAGACACACAGGAACTGGTTAGTGCTCCAGGCTGAACAGCCAGACCAGGATTCTGCAGAAACTACTAAACACTAGGAGGATTCCTAGAGCCGGAGTGCTGAATGCTGGACCATCCGTGAGGCAGGTAAGGGGACCCAAAAAAAGCTACAGTTTGTAGCAGCTGGGTTTCTTCCCAGAGCCATGGTTGCTGTGTGAGAGCCACAGTTCACCTCATGGCAGGTGAAGGAGCCTTGAGCCTGTGTGGTTGTGAGGTGAAGATCTCTAGCCTGGTCTGAGAGCAGCCCAGTTACAGAAGGCTACAGACTGCAAAGCACAGTGGTAGCCGAAAGCAAAAGTTTCAGACAGACTTGCTTGAAATGAAAAAAATTTTTTGGTTATAACACTCCTCATATTTGGAGCTGTTTGCTATACACAGGCTTAAGGGCAGCTGACAAGTCAGGCCCTGATTTTGAGTGCTTAGAGGGACATTTAGGGATAGTACCAGAACTCTTTTTGAACTTTTGAACTTAAGAAATGAGATGGACAATTATGATTTCATTATAATGGGAAAATTTGAATTTACTTATATATATAGACTCTACCAACACTGATGATTTATGGAACTGTTTATGTAAAAATGGGACTGCTTAAAAATAGAACTGTTAAAATAGAGAAGGTTTTTTTTTTCTAAAAAACAATAAAGAAAAGGAGGAGTTAATATTCCTCAGTCTATTTAATTAAACAATATTTTAATGTTACTTGAGTGAATTAATGTTATATTGTGTACAGTTCTATTAAGAAATTGTTTTTGAATGTAAGTTTGTAAGAAAGTGTTAATGGTTATATTGAGAGTAGGTTTGTAGGAATTATAATTGTGTATAGTAACGTTTATGTTAGAGTTATTATGCTAACCCATTGATATTGATGCACCATGGTTTGGTGAAGATAGGGAAGTATTTAAGTTTAATGTGAATATATCAGAAGTTTATCCTGTGTTTTATTAGCAAGATGTTCAAATGGTTCTATTAAGAGTTTGCTTTAAGATGTCAGATGCAGAGAATTGTAACTGTGTATAGCAATATTTATATTGGAATTATGTTAACCTGTTAATGTTAATGATGAAGCTAATAGAGTCTTTAAGTTTGGTGCAGTTGCATAAAGAGTTTTTTTTCTTTGAAAATATAAAGAAAAGGGACCTGTTGGAGCCAATTAGGTTTCCTAATGGTTGTACTCGGCAGGACTGCATAAGAGGTTGATTGGACCATAGGCCTGAGTATCAGGTGTTTATAAGGGTCTACACTTGATTGTAACTAGCAAGGGGGAGGTCTTTTGTTCCACCCCTTGTCATAGTTATAAAAAGCCTTTTGGAATAAAATTCTGGGCTGGTGGATTAGGACCCAGGCCCACCTGAGGCTGCATTTCTCTCCATTTCTCTTACCTCTTTGTTTCTAACTAAGTCTCTTATCCCTCATTCCTCAAGAGTCCCTGGGGTAAATAAATGTGGGGTCTAGTCCCTCATATCATGATTCTGTTACAAATAACCCCAGAAATTCAATAAGTTAAGTTAGTCATATTCATTTACTTTGTTTCCAACATGTAAGTTTGATGTTTCCCCAAAGGGAGATGTGTTTGTTTACTATTTGTCGTAGGCTGATGTGGTTGCTTTGGGTTGAAGACCCGGTTGCACACTGCACTGACTGCCATGACTCAGCTTGAGGCTCAGTATCAATTTAGAGCTCAGTTGGGCTACTCAGTTGGGAGCTTCAGTTTCTGGTTTCTCTCTATGAATCTCTCTATGAAGCTGTGTGGATTTAGATTCACAAAACTACGGCTCTTCTGTTTAAGACTGTGTTATAGCACTCTTTTGATAGCCCCCTTATGTACCTGATTGATTTCTGACCTCTCTTAATATTCCAAGTGTAACACACATTTGAAAAATAACCCTCACTAATGAGACAAACAGGGAACATTGCCTATCTTGGACTGGGTTAGCTCCTTCAGAATCAGTGTTCCTAGCTCCATCCACATACCTTTAAATTCCGTTTTACAACTAAGTAATATTTTATTGTGTTAATTCTATTTTTACTACTATTCCTTAACCAGTTGATGGGCATCTCCACTCTTTCTACTTCCTGTATAATATAAATAGAGAAACTATAAACATAATCGAACAAATTACTTTATAGTATGATGTAGAGTGCTTTGGGTAAACAAGAGTTGTGGTATAGCTGGATCATGTCCTAGATCTACATTTAGCTTTTTGAGAAACCACCACACAGATTTCCTCTGTGGCCTAACCAGTTTACACTCACATCATTAGTGAATAAGGTTACCCTTTTCCCCACATTCTTTCTAGAATTTGTTGTCACTTTCCTTTATCTTACTCATTCTGACTGTGATAAGATAAAAATCTCAAAGAGGCTCTAATTTATATTTCCTTGATGTTAAGGATTTTTTTTATCAGCCATTTATATTTCGTATTTTGATAACTCTTTAGGTACATGACACATTTTTTAAAGTTGGGTTGTTATCTCCTTGCTGTTTATTGAATAATTTGGGTTTCTCTGTGTTCCCTTGGCTGCTCTAGAACTAACTCTGTAGACCAGGCTGGCCTTGAACTCACAGAGATCCACCTGCCTCTGCTTTCTGTGTGCTAGGATCAAAGGCATATGCCGTCACCACCTAGGTATAATTTATATTTTCTAGACACCAACCCTCTAACAGATATATAGCTGGTAAAGATTTTATTCCTACTCTACAGGCTGCCTCCTCGTGCAAATGATGGAGTCCATTTCTATATAGAAACTTCCTAGTCTTATGAGGTCCTATTTCTCAATTCTTGATCTTAATGCCTTCACAACCAATACCCTGTTCAAAAATTACTTTCTTGTTCTTATACACTGAAGAGTATTCCCTTCTTTTATTTCTATAAGATTCAGAGTATCATGTCTTATGTTGAGATCCTCACTACACTTGGAGTTGAGTTTTGTGCAAAATGAAAGGTATAGATCTAGTTCCACATATAACTATCAAGTTTTAGTAGCACAATTTGTTGAAGATGCTATCTTTTCTCTATTGTGTCTTGCTGGTTTCATGAAAAAAAAATCATGTAACTGTAGAACATGGGCTTGTGTGTGGGTTCTCAGTCCTATTCGACTGACGAAATAGAAATCTTTTTGCACATACCTTTCTGGTTTTATTTTTTTATTTTATCTCTGTATTGTGCAATCTGGAATCTTGGAGGGATAGTGATAATCCAGCAGAATAGTTGTTGTTGTTGTTTAAGGTTCTTTAGTCTATCTTTGACGTTTTGTGTTGCCATAAGAAATTTAAGTTTCATTTTTAAGTTACCAAGAAGCATTGCTTTTGGAATTTTGACAGTGATTGCATGAAATCAGTAAATTCCTTTGGGCAATATTGATTTCCATTAAATTAATCCTACCAATCTATGAATATTGAGGTCACTCCCTATTATGGTATACTCATTTCCTCTTATGCAGTTACTCAAACTATTTTCAAATATTTCTCTTCCTTGGCTAGATTTATTAAAATACATTTTAAAAGTCATTTTGAGAGGGATTATTTCCCTGATTTTTCCTGGCTAAACTTGTCATTGTTTTATAGGATTTCTAATGATTTTTGTCAGCATTAATTCTGTATCATGATATTTTTGAATGCATTTATCAGATGTGTACATTTTCTAGTAGAGTCTTTTATCTGTAGAATCATATCATCTACAAGTAAGGATACTTTGAATTTTTTCTTTCCTATTTTTACCCACTATATCTCTTTCATATTTCTTATTCATCTAGCTAAGTCTTCAAGTACTAAATTGGACAGAAATAGAGACAATGACCTAAAATCTTCAGCAGATTTTAGTGAAAATACTTTGAATCTTTCATCATATGGCATGATGTTGGCCGTGAGTTTGCTGTCCATTGCTTTTATTATGTAGAAATATGTGATATATATCTTTAGATTCTCCAGAACTTTTGTCATGATGGATGTTGTAAAATAATTTTTCTGTATCTCGATGGGATAATTGTGTGGTGTTTTGTCCTTGAGTCTATTTGTGTGGTAGATTTGTATTGATGTATATTGAACCATCCATGAGTCTTTGGAATGAAGCCAATGAGATTATGATAGATAATCTTTTAGATATGTTCTTAAATTCTGTTTAAAAGTATTTATTTAGTATTTTTGAGTCTGTGTTAATCAGCGATGTGGCTTATAGTTTTCTTTATTTGGGTTTTTAATCTTGTTTCAAATACTGATTTATAAATGAAAGTGAAAATATTTCTTCCTTTTCTATTTAGTGGGAAATATAACTTGCATATATTGAGATATTATATATATATATGAGATATAACAGATAAAGATGAAGTACATAATTTAAATAGATGCACTTGCATATATTGAGATATTATATATAGTATATGAGATATAACAGATAAAGATGAAGTACATAATTTAAATAGATGCATAGATTGTAATGAAATATATATTCAGTAATAAGAATATCCAAAGAACAGCAAAATCTCAGAGTCAATGGATTAAGCACAGATTTCTTTTAGACTTTCAAAGAACTAATATAGCACACATCAAATTCTTTTGTATATATCTACTGTGTGGGTTTTTTTGAACTTATGATATGGCATATAAAACATATTTGGGGGATATAATATTTATATCTAAGTGGGTGATCACTTTTGGTGAATGGATGAAGCTCTGTGTTTAAATTTTTGTATCATTATAATCACTTTTTATTTTGAAGCAGGTTTCCTTTTGGTACATCTTGTAGTGCAAGTCAAAATATACTCACTCCATTTAGTTGACCTAGGCATGTGTTTATTTCTCCTAAATTTGTAAAGATTGCTTTGATGGATGCGTTCTTCTTGAATGGATATTACATTCTAAATGTTCTACCAGCTCTCTTGTGAAATATGGAGTCTTCCATGAAAGTTCTGTATTTCACTCAACATGGACTTTTTTATGTATTATTTGCCTCTTTTCTCTTGTATCCTTGAGAATCTTCTTTCCCTCTTTCACTCTTTCAAGATTGATGATACAATTATATGGAGGTAGACTTGGTTTAATCAAGTCTAACTGGTGACCTTTGATTTTTCTGTATCTGGATATTTATATCTTTCTGTTGTGTGGGATAATTTTTATGTTATTCTTTTAATAAGCTCATGACCCCCTTGGCATCATCAGGTTCATTGTAAGTTCTAACAAGGAACATTATATTTATTTCAGTGCTGTCACAAAGTTCCTATAACTTTCTCCATTTCTCTTCAATCTTTTTTCTTCTCTGAGTATTTGCAAATGGCCTGTCTTTGTGTTCACTAATTCCTTCTTTTATGTGATTCTTCTATTGATGTATTGCATTTTAAATTTTGTTAGGTATAGTTTTCCCATAAAATTATTGATTCTTCATTCACTTCCTTTTCTTTGTTAAGTTTTTCTGTTGGAATAATGGAATATTTCTGAGTATTCCCCCCAAGCTCATTAAGTTTTCTTAAATTAGGTGTGTCATATTTTCTATCTTAGCAATTTCATGTACTGAAATCTATCTTTCCAGTTTCTGGAAACTTGCAGCACTGATGAAGTCATAGCTTCTCAGCAGCTCTGGATTCCTTTAGATATCAGTAGTGCCTGGACATTGATGAAGGAAATATTTTTTCCAGTGTTATGAATCTGGCCATCCATGATGGTATATTTCTAGAATTTCTACAGAATGTTTTTAACACTGTGTCCATTTCCACTACCTCAGCATGAGATGATACCCAAGAATTTTTCTGATACTCTATAGTTACTGTATTATCACTTTCAACACTAATGGAAGATTCTAGACCAGATATCTCAGTCTCATAGTTGATACATTGTTCAGAATGAACCAAGATATCACATCAATACTGCTATCCTTCCAACCTCTTTGGAACTTGTGTAGCTTTAGGCCTTATTCATAAATAGGTCTATGATCAGCACGCCAGGAACCCGCCAGTAGTTCAAACGTGCGTTTTGCGGCGTCTAGCTGCCGTATGAGACATGAAGCAGGAACCTGGTTTTGGCTCTGTTTAGAATTGATTATTAAAAATTATCAGGTTTAAGGTGGAAATTCGAGCCGTTGGGCGCCATTTCTTGCTGGAGAATTTCTCCAGCTCCCAAGTCCCGCCAGCTCCCAAGAACCCATTTACAAAATAAACACACAGACGCTTACATTATTTAAACTGCTTGGCCATTAGCTCAGGCCTATCATTGTCAAGCTCTTACTCTTATATTTAGCCCATTTCTTTTAATCTCTACTTAGCCACGTGGCTCGTGGCTTACCAGTACTTTACATCTTCCTTGTCCTGGCGGCGGCTCCAGGCAGTGTCCCTATCCTTCCTCCTTCCTCAATTCTCCTCTCTGTTAGTCCCGCCCACACTTCCTGTCATGCTACCGGCCAATCAGTTCTTTATTGATACAGAGCGATATCCACAGCAAAAAGATTTTTCCTGGGCAGAATCACCATTAATTCATGAACTCTAGGCTCATCGACATGTCCATGATCACTAGTATTATACTACTCAAGTCAATAACTTGCTTGCTGCTGTGGATTTCCTGTTGATAAAGTGGACTTTGTGACCCAGAATCACTGGAACTAGCCACAAGTGACACTTAATGAAGGAGAAATGTAGTAAGGTTTGAGTAACATGACTAACTCTGACACTGGCACTGATCCAGAAGTTTCTTCTCCAGCAAGACCCAAAAATCTGGGTCATAGTGGTATATTCACTGTTATGTTTCACCTTCCCCAAACTAAGCTCACGGAGGTTTTTAGATTACTACCTTGTTATATCCTTACCAAATGAGGTTTTGATTCTTGACTTGTTGCTCATTGTCCAAACATATTCTTGAAGGTAGATTCCTGTCCACATCAGCTGATGCTAAGCTGGGTTCTATTTTGATCTCATAGTTATAAATACCTATGCAATCTCAAGGATTCACTGAAACTAATACCACTAGTATTGATACAAACTTGATTTCAGGCCACAGTACTAGTGCATAGGTCTCACATCAGTGCTAAGGATAGTTCTGGAATTTTCTTTGAGGACACTATCTTTGTGATATTTATATTACTAGAAGTTGAGAGAGGGATGACAGTGACAGGCTTCTGGTTATAACTCCAATGTAAAGTCATGTTAGACTTAAGTCTCACAGCAATCAAGGTCTAGACAGTTTCAAGAGAGCTGTGAGTGTGTTTCAGGTCTACTCCAAAGCTAGCAATGGCACAGACTGAATCTTGAATCTAAACAACTGGGACATTGGTATTTACCTTGGGCTAAAGCAGTTCTGGAAGATCTTTCTGGGGTCTAGCCTGTTATCAGGGCCTTTGGTTTCTACTATCACTTGCTAGGATTTTCTGTTATAGTCCTGGCACTGAGCTCTAAGACAAAGTCTTTAACTAATTTTCCTGTCCATATCTACAATGGGTAGAGGATTTTGCTTAGCTCTACTGCTGAAGGTAGAGGGAGCAGTGATCCAGACAGTCACTTCATTATGTAGATAGATTATGGATACTGATCTGGCCATATGGGTCCTGGAGTTGTGCTTATGTTCCTTCCTAGCACCATGTTTCATTATGGTAGATATGGTACCAGATGGCAAGGTTGAGACCTGTATTTAATTCTTCTCCCCTTTCCCAAGTGAAAGGTATTTCTCTCCAGGCTGAGTTGTTAGGAATTGAGGGTGGGAGGCTGACAAAAGTTACTCTCTCCTTTTTTTTTTTTTGCATTCTTCGGAGTATCTTTTCATTTTGCTATATAAGAAGAAGGAACTATGGTCTGTAACCTGTATTTCTTATCATTTGAAGAATAACATTTGAAGGTAGCTTGTTTGTTAGATGTATAGTTCCTCAATATGCATGACTGGGTCATGACCACCCTGAGAGGGTCATTTTATTCCATGTCCTAATTTTTAAGATGTGGTATTATAATTATAACTCTTACCAACTTGGAAAACATTTTAATTGTATTAACAATCTTAGTGACAATACCATGGAATTTGATATGGTAATGGTCAAAGACCAGAGTCAGATAGGAATAGTTAACTATCCTTTCTTGTTCAGATATTCTTTCCCAAGCACTTCTTTATCCTATTTTGCAAGCAACATTTTTCTTTATTTTTTAACAGAGATGGCCATTTCTTTTTCTGTTTCTCAGAATTGCTGTCTGTTGTCTGAAGCAGTAGTCTCCTGAATATTTTATACTGTATCCTTCTATGGTTTGAGGCTAAATTTGAACACATTCTATTCTGGTTACCCAATCTACCTTTACTGTTGTGGGAAGAAAAAAACAAATGTATGTTTGTATTATCATGTTCATAAAAGGAAATAATTACTCTTTTTAACAAATCATGGACAAAACAATGCAGATATATTCACCAAAGAGGGTTCATGTGGTCTTTGGAATATAAAAGGGTTGCCAATGATAAATACAGCCTGGTGTTTGATTTAGGTTTGTATTATGTTTACTTGTATCCAATTATGTGCATTTGAGTTGGTGTAATCTCATTATAGTGACATGAACATAAAATAGTTGATGATTTTTTAAATGACTTGTGTAGAGAAACAGTATATTGATTCTGCAGATTTAAAAAAGAACAAAACCACATTTCATCCAGCTGCTTCTGAACGCACTATGTTTAGTTAAGACTCTGTATATGTCAAAGGGACAATGAAGATGTAGCATGGATTAGATAGTATCCTGGGTCTGACCTACAACAGCACCACCTCAACCTCTTTTGTAGTTAGCCAGCATCTTCTGGAGAGGAGCCAAGCACAATCAAAGCAGATAGGAAAAATATACAATTCAGGATGATACAACAAGGCTTACTAGAATGCACCACTTAAACACTAGAGATATAAAAGAAAGGGACATTTCAGCACATTACAACAAGCAATTCGTTAAGGACTACAGCCCCACTGGATACTGGACCGCTGGGAGGAATTCTGATGTATATGATTTAGGAAACTACTAACTTTATTTACTTCTACCTGAGACATGTGTTTGAGTCTACTTTTGAGCACGAACGACGACACATATCCTGCATGAATAATGATACATATCCTAGGATTCATTCCAAAGTAAGAACATCAGCCTAAATCCAAAACACCAGATGATTGAATCTAAGGGAACACTTCCTTAATTAAATCTTTATCCAGTCATGTAAGGACATTCTCTATATGTCTTTGTTATATTTATGAAAAAATTAGTGAAATAGATTGCATTTGTTTTTCTTCATCCCATACTTCTTTGTCCTAGGTTTCATCTCAATGTATTTCTTTAAAAGACAGTTCTTGCAGAGATCTAAAAATAAGTCAATTAACAAATAAGATAATAACATCTGAATATAAACCAAAAATTATAATCATCAAGATTCAGTGACTATACTTGATAACCACATTAGTGTTCTCAATGAATTGCTTTTAATAGAACATTAGCTCATTATAGCGTCATATATTGTTCTATATTTTAGCATATTAATTTATTTGTTTTTAATGATTTTCAACCTAAAGTATATATATTTACATAGTGGTATGATAGAGTAGTTTGTATTGGCTTGCATTAGACTATAAGCTTATTAAATTTACTTATATGTATGAGTATTCATTTATATTAATATAAATATGCCTTCATTTATATTAATAAATGTATATTTAAGGTAGTGTCATTTATTTTAATTAGTGTGTTTTACAAAATACATATTTATGTGTAATGTATATATGATTTTTACTGAGATTATAAAAATGTTAAATAACTAGTCAATAGTGGTTTAAAATATTCTTCATGGCGTTTGCTCATGTGACTCAAGCTTACAAACATAATTCTTTGAGGGGTTACAACACATGCAAATTGTTATTTCTAGATATGTTGAAAATAATTTCTCTATTTTTCCAAGTAGACTTTTTTAGTCTCCTATATATTTGTCTGCTTCACAAAACTTCAGCAATCATGAAATATTTCATTCTAATTATCTTTAATTACTTCATGGCTCTTTGAACATTTCTTAAATTTTATATCACAAAGTATATTTCCAGAGCCTGCATTTTATATTGTGCGGGTTTCTGATTTCCTTAACCATCCTATAGTCTTTAAAGCTAGGAATGTTTATAAAACATAAAAAACTTCTCTGAGTAAAAGAAGGAACAGGACAAAGCAAAAGGGAGAGAAACAGTGCCCCAAATCTAAAGGAATAGGAAACTGCTTGGAGGGTTCATGACACACTCTAAAACCATGGCACAAAAATATGACAGCAACCGGAAAAATGATCATACCCACTTAAATTGTATATGAGAAGGAAGGAATAAGTGCATGTTTGTCGTACTCAGATTGTATATCAAATATTCTCTTGAAGGGCAAATCCAGAGCTATCTAGCAATACAGACAATCCCAGCCTTTAGGAACATGAGGCAGAAGGGCTGTGATGAGTTTGAAGCCAACCTGGACTACCTAGTGGAGTTCCATACCAGAAAGTGCCTTGAAGGGGTTAAATTCTGTTTCAAAACAACGAAGGCAACATGATTTTCTGTGTTATTTCTTCTATTATTTTATTTTGGGTAAAATCTTTAAGATACTGAAATAAATTGAACAAAACTTCTTAGAATGTGCTCTTACTTTTCCTTATGGTTTTTTTTTCTCTCTTAAATCAGCTTCATCATAAGTTTATATGACTTGTATACTGATAATACCTTTGGATATTCCTAATTTCTTTGTAATGTTTCATATTTAAAATCACCTGGATTCGAGAGAACAGAGGGGAACATCCTTCTATTTTGGAGTCTTCACTCATTGTGCAGTTATCGCTCCCATTCACACAAGGAAGGCATTGCTTGATCATTACTGTGATAACTTACAGAACACTTTCCTAACTGAGCAGTTTGAGGAGTATTTTTCTAGACCCTGACTCTTTCAATCCTAAGGCTAATGTGGTGCTTGTCACACAGTTACATGCATGAGGTGTTCTTTTCAGTTACTGGGAGAGAGGAAAAGAGAGAGGAAAGGAAAATGCCTCTGTGAAGAAGGAGAAGTCAATAAGGGCAGGTATCGAGCTGTTTACTCTGGTGGATAATTGAGGCTCAATACCATTAGAAATGTGCTCAGGACCTCTGTAGAAGGTTCCTCAGAATAATCTGTCTTGAAGAAAGCAAGGATGGGGTGGTGCACATATGACTTAATGATAAGAACACTCACTGCTCTTCCAGAGGGATGTCAGTTCCCAGCACCCATAACGGGTGACTCACAGTTTCCTGTAACTTCAGTTATATGTGATTGGATGCCTTATTCTGGCCTTGATTGGCACTGGTAAACATGCAACACTAACAGACATACCCACACACACATGCATGCACATGCACACACATATAATTAAAAAAAAATGAAAGGAGAAATTGAAATGCTATTGTGTGTGTGCAACATGTGCACATGTATGTGTGTGTGTGTGCTTCCATATAAGCACATTGGAAAGCAAAAGGCCATTATGGGATGTCTTATTTTCCTTTCCACCTTATTTATTGAGACAAGGTCTTACACTTAACCTGGAACTCTCCTTTCTGGCTAGAGTAGTTTGTCAGTATGCCGTGAGCTCCTTTCTACTCTACTATCCAATATTTGGTGACACACGTGTCCTTCCACATTTGACTTTTATTTGGATCCCTGGAGTCCAAACTCACATACTAATGCTTGCACACAAAATGCTTTGCCAACTGAACAATCTTACTGGCACATAGAGGGTGAAACTTTATAATCAATGTATTAGGATATATGTAAGAAAATCTCACAATTTGCCTCAACTATTGTATGGAGAAAACTAGCAATAACCTATTTTAATTGCATCACTTATTCTCACTTCCAGGTTTTCATAAGTTTATTGTTATAATCTTTTGATATTTTAGCACTATTATTTTAACACTAAGCAAATCCACATTATTTGTGCAGAGAACACCAATGTCATATTTTTGGTCCTATTGTCCTCAAGTGAAGCATAAGTTGAAGTCATAACCTCCTAGAGTCTAGGACCTAGGCAACTAACCATGATAGTTCTGCACAAAGAAATATTTTATATGGCAAAATACAGTATGGATACATGAGGAGTTATCAATTGAAATACAAAGCAAAGAGTATTTTGTGTGATAGCTCAATCTTGCCATAGTTTTATCATCATCTTATTTTAGAGATCAGTATGTAAAAAGTATTGTAGAAATGTGTTCACAATGTAGAGCTTGCATGTCTTAGTGACTTCAGGGTTTCTTGTACAGGAGACAGGAAGCTATCAATCAATTCACTTATAAGTGTTCTTTCGTCTCTTGCTATGCTCCACCCCTATGCTACTTGACAAATTTCTAATTTTCCATCATTATTTTAAAGTAGACACTGTGAGCTGGTATTATTTTCAATGTATGAATAATAATAGTGGATTAGAAAACTTAATTGACTTATCAAGTGCCAACCTCTTACAAAGCATTCTAAGTGTTAATATTTTTGTTCATTATTTTACTTTTTACTGTATTTGAAACCATATTAAAGTGATTTTGATGAACATTTAGATTGAGCCAGAATTTGTGTTTTCAAGACAAGTTAGGAGACTATGAAGACAAACAGAACTTTATGAAAGGCCTGACCTAAAGAAGTAACCATGAGCCGGGCGGTGGTGGCACACACCTTTAATCCCAGCACTCAGGAGGCAGAGCCAAGCCGATCTCTGTGAGATCGAGGCCAGCCTGGCAGCCTGGTCTACAGAGTAAGTTCCAGGAAAGGAGCAAAGCTACACAGAGAAACCCTGTCTCGAAAAACAAAAAAAAAGTAACCATAAATATAAGAAAAATGAATTCTTTGTCATTAAACTTGGGTAATGACTTTTAATCTTGACTATATAACATGTAAGTATTATTTTCTATAAAATTAATTGAAATAATACTTAAAACTATTATTATCTATATGCAAGGTAATATAATTAAAAACACCCCTAAGTAAGATCATTAAAACTACTTTACCAGTGACTTCTATTTTATTTTGTTGAATTCAATTATTTTTATTATGATAAAAATATTATACGGTTTTTACCTCATATAAGGAAAAGATACATATCAGTATAATTTTGGAATATTTTGTAGAACAATGCTAGTGAATGCAAAGATATTACTTGACTTGCCAATAATCTGTAAGATATCTATGCATCACATTTAATTTATTTTGATAATGTGAAAATGTTTTTGTATATACTATAAATGATTATTCTGAAAACATTTTCTTCCTTCTATAATATGATATCACAAGAAATATTTTAAGTGGACAAAACAGTACTAGCAGAAAGTAATTCAAATCAGACCCATACTGTGCTACAAGTCAAATACATTCTTTCTTTCTTTTTTTTAATTTAAACTTGTTTGCTCATAGAATAAGTAATATTTTATCCTTGAAGGAGTTTTCTTTCTTTCATTTATGGAAAGACCAGATGGGTCTCATAGGTCATTCACAGTTATGAAAGAAACAAACAAAAAAATCTCTTCAGAGATGATCTATCCTTTATTTTTCACTAAAAAACAAATTATTTGCTTGGATGGAAACCTTTTGTATGGCAGTGTAATTGCTGCTATCTGTGGGGTGTCTTGGAAAATGAGATGCTCTGTCTCAAGGAGTTATAACTTATCCTTGTGCATAAAATCTGAATAAATAAATGGGAACAGACCCTGGAGTTTCTTGCAGAGAAGAGATACATGAGACAGAGCAGAGGAATTAAAAATAAAATCTCACAGGATAACGAGTGAGCACACAAAATGACTTGGCAGTCGGATTAGACTGATTTTTCATGACCAATACGTTTAAAAGAAATCTTTATATTTTAACAAATACTTAATTCTTTCATTTTAAGAATAGCCAATTGTGTATATTATGTAGTCAAATATTGATGATGCCAAATTTAACCACCTTTAGCAGCCTTATTTAATCAACAACATTGTGTGAAATCACCAATCAAATGTAGTGTGGTAAATGGCTTATTCATTCATCCCTTAAAAATATTTATTGAGTAGGTCTATGCATCAAATATTCTTATTCACAATACAGTTAGAGCAAATGAACAAAGGGCTCCATGGCTGTTTTCTCATGGGAATTGGAAATCAAATATAAAAAAAAACCAAGAATACAAATATAAAATAGTTAAATTTATGATGGGTGCTATGAAGAAATGCAAGTTTGTGTTAGGAAATCTTTTGTATTCAAGGAATATTCGAGATAATCTTTTAAAACGGGGCTGGAGGGAACTGAAGAGCAGCTAATAGCTTTGGCTGCTCTTTGAGAGGAGCAGAGTTCAACCCCCAGCACTCATAGCCATGGCTCAAAACCCCCTAAAAATCCCAAGAAACTGGAGCCATCTAATGGCTGGGACCTATCTCTACATGCATACGTACACAAATTCTCTTGCACACAAATTAAAAGAAAAAGAAAAATGGAAACAAAAAAATAAATGGATAGAACAATTGATAAAGATATCAGGAAGACAAGGTCTTGCAAAACCCTGAGGACAAAGGTATTTGCTGTTTTTATCTAAAATTAATCACGTGAATATGGCTTTTAAGTTAGAGTTGACCTACTTAGTTTGAGTATTCCAGTCTCTTACTTTCCATTAGCAGAGTACTAGGAGTACACTCTCCCCTACAGCCTATGACCTACCTAGATGCAGGTTTTTGGACCTCATGATGATGACAGATGTGGATTTCAACTTGTGGAGTATGCCTTAAATCCAATTAGAAAATGGTTGGCTACATGCCAAATATTCATGTCACTTTCTTGCCTGTGGACATGTTTTTATCAACTTGATCATTGTTGTAGTGCAAAGGGTTCACTGCACTTAGGCACTACACTGAAAGAGGGGAAAGAAGATTGGAAAAGCCATAGATTGTCGTTGACTACAAGGAAACAGTGTTTTCTGGACACAAGGGGTAGTTGCACATATGAGTCCACCATGGTTAAGGCAGTATGCATAAGATGTGTGAAGGCTCAAGTCAGACAAAAGTTCAGTATGCAGAGGTGAGGAGGGCATGAAATTCCACCACTAGCTAAAGTGCAATTAATAGCTAATTGCAGCTGGGAGAGGAAACCTTTTTTTTTAAATGCATGCAGCCTGTGTTGGATAAACTCCCATCCAGTGAAGGCCACCCATTCAAGAGTATATGAATAGCACAAGCTGTATTTGTCTTTCTTTTAAGGACATAAAGTTGGATAGGTAGAGAAGGAGGCATGAATCTGGAAGGAAGGGGGAAGGGATGAATAAGATAAAAATGTATATAAGAAATCCTCAAAGAACTAGTGAAAATGAGGAAGAAAAGTTATAGTGAAAGTTGAAGAAGAGCACACATTTGGTAAACTCATTGAATATATGGACTATGTCCATGCCTGTATTCTCTTTTTATTAGTCCTATTTTCCATTTTCTGTCTGACCATGAAGGGCTGAGTTGTATCCATTCTTCTTCCACAGTCAGAGGTTGATATTATAGCCACCTGGGCTTCAGGCTGTGCCTGGAGGTAAATAAATTGTGAGGGCTTCAGGATTCTTGTGATTTCCTACAGCCAACGTGGAATGAATGTACCAGAAGAGAGATTAAGAGATCAACAAAAAATAAACAGAAGAGCACATGAAGACAGGAGGAAATGGTCATTTCTAAGTCAGCAGAGATGGCTCCAGAAGAACCCAACACTATCAACATCTGGATCTTAGACATCTAATCTTCAGGTGTGGGGAAATTAATCTATTTAAGTCATCTTAAATTGTGACTCTGTTATATTATGTGACTCTGTTTTGGCAGCCCATGCAACCATAAAAGTATTCCATCAACCCATCAACTGAAGAAATATCTGAGATACCATTTATCATCTTCCATACCAAGCTTAATCTTCCTTCTTGGAAGATTATCTATCTCATACAGGTTACCTATCTTAGGAAATGATGAGTTTATTTATATATTTCCTCAAGCCAGTGTCTACAACTATTTTCTTCTCTTATTTTCCCTCTTTGTATTTTAGCAACAAGTTCTCTCTCCACCAAGAACAGAAGTCTCAAACCTGTCTACTCCTCTCCATCCCCACTGGCATCCATGTAATTCACAACAGTACAGTATTTGAGTTACTGCTTCAGTTTCCTTGATGGTTGGTTCTTTGTATCCTTCAAAAAGTCTCTGTGAAATGAAAATCTGACCAGTCACTTGCCTATTCTTTCTGTATTCCCATTGATTTTCGGGTAAACCTTGAAGTTCGTATGACTGTAAAAGACCTTTGTGAACCTTTTCATATTTATTTCTCTTCTCTGGTATAGCTTCTACTTGCTTGTTGAAATTTTATAAAATTTATGTTATAGAAACTGAACTTTCTGGAGCATATTTTTTACACCCTCACTCGTATCTAGTCTTCTGTACATGTTTTTCTTTTTTGCCTGAGAAACATTTCTACTGTTTCTGTCTTCACTCTCAATGCTCCTTGTGTTAACAACCCCAGGTCTTGAATTTTGGCATTTCTTGATCTGAGAACCTCTTTATGATCAGAAAACGTTGGTTAGGGTCTCATTCTGTATACATCGAAGCCTTGTTGCTGTTCTGTGCCGGCACTGTAAAACTATTGAGCCTGGCTTTCTCAATAGACTGTTGCTGCTTATGATGCCAGAATATGTTTGCACATTATAGATATTCTATAGTTTGAATGATTGGATAGAGAATTGATGATACACAGAAAAATATTAATTAGGATTACTATTGTATAATCTGATTAATAATTTTATAATACCATAATGCATGTTTTAATATTTAACTAAATATTTTCAATAACACAGCATCTCTTAAAAATAGATGAACCTATATAGTATTTCTGCTTGCTTTAGTTCTTAAAGATGATTAGTGAGATAAAAATATAGCACAGAATTTCTATTTACATTTCTATTTACTAATAAATCTAGTTTAAAATATCACTTGCTATTTTTAATTCCAGCCAAATGTAATAATATGTAAGACTATGCTTACTACTATTTAAAATGGAGGGGTTTACATACATATGAAAAGTAGCATATTATTTCAATAATTTAATTCTTGACTATTTTAAAATAGAAGAAAAATTTACTTTAGTTAAACTGATTCTTCAAAGGCTAACATTAAAATATACACCATCAATTTACTGCTGAAAAATATCCAAGTTCCTTCTTAAGCCTCTACCTAGAAAAGGTATAGTCACTGAAAACATCTGTCCCTAAGTTATTTTCTTCTTTGATTGTTTACTTTTGGGATCATAAGATATGACTGTACTTAATTTTGAATATCCCAGATTCTTCTATCAATAAATTTTATTATCTACAGCATTTCATAACTTAACCAACCCTTAAGAAAATGTTATAAGTATATTTTAATCATGGAATAAGTCAATTTATATAGCAATGCCAGCCATATGCTCAGCAGTGATTTACCTTGATAATAGTGTATAGTTTTAACAATATTTGTGATCCCTCTTAAATTAATCTCTCTAGAAATCCATTAATTTAACAATGAAATAAAAGTACTAATTTCCTGCCCTGTATTTTTGGAGGGAATTAAATGAAGTTATAAAGTTAATATATATATATATTATATATAATATATGCTATCACCTTGTGTTGTATGTAAAAATTTTCATTTTGAATTGCATTTTAGTCTTTTCTTTACCAGTTATTTGGAATTATACAATCCATTGTGTGCTTTTGCTTATGCATTCTGAGATTTCAGGGGTCACTCTCATCAGTGATTTACAAAATAATTTTCATCAAAAACTCGTTTTCAGCCCCTACTGCATTGAGCCCTTTTATGGAAAAATGACAGGAAAACCAACGCTGAACCGTTGTTGCCAGTTTTACTTCAAGAGGTAATTAGCTTCAGCATTATTTCTTTTGGTTCACTAAGGTACTATGTGTGAAGGTCCCTCTGTAGTGACCTCATCCGCATTGTAGAGCCTGATCCTCGGTGTCTCTCCACAACGGTCTTACTTTACCTTCTGGGGACAATTCACAACAATAGAGTGGCGTCTAACGATGATGGGAGTTAATATCCTTACACCTAACTCACTTTTTCAAAAGAAGTGGAACTATGAAATCTAGTCGGAGTCGAGTGCCCGTTTTTACAATTGATTTCAAGTTGCTGTCTGCCCGCAGTGCACTGGACAAGCTGGAAGGCCACGCTTCTTCAGCGATCCCAGCAATTATGCAGACAAAACCAGTTTTGTTACACGGATGCCAAAACCCAACTTTTAAGCATGGATAACTTCATTTTACTTATCTCAAATTCAAAGTCATAGAGGACATCATGCACACACACACACACACACACACACACACACA
>CABHPH010147707.1:0-15981 GCA_902168325.1 Peromyscus nudipes | reverse complement strand
ACCACCACCACCACCACCACCACCACCACCACCACCACCACCACCACAAGGCTTCTGCTATGGCTTGCTATTAGCTCTGACCCCCAGGCAACTTTATTTATTAACATACAAATAAAATCACATTTCAGTACAAATAAAATATCACCATAATCATGCTATTGCACATTTACTAAAGAAATGTTTTATTTTTCGTTATGGGAATCATTAAGTATCTTTGTTATCAAAAGGAGACATCCTTTGCAAAGGCAATTTGAAGTATCATCCACGTTCTATTTTTAGGAGCCCTAAATAATATTACTAATTTCTTCATTCACTTTTGATAGAATTATTCTGAAGCCATATGGTACTGGGCTTTTATTAATTAGGTTTTCTTATTGCTGATTTAATTTTATCTCAATGTTTGTCTTTTATCTGTTTATATTGAACTATCATTTACTTTATGATCCAGTTTTAAGTTGCATGCTTCTATAAATATACCAATTTAAGCTAGACTGTTTAATCTATTACTATATAATTATTTATGAGGACCCCTTACTATTACTTCTATTTTCATGCATACATAGTAATGCATCCTTAAACATTTATGATTTTGTTAGACATTTTTGAAAACATGAAGAAAACCTATGAGCATTTGGTCAAACAATGGTAGGTTAGAAAACATATTTTTATCATATTGAATATATTTAGAGGAATTTTATATGGCAGGAAATAAATATTTTACCATTTTCTAAGTATTTAATATAATTGAGACTATGTCAAAGAAACAAAAGTTCATTCTTATGACTAAATTTTTCACCATCCATTTTCTTTGTTAAGAAATTGTTCTTTTTCCTACCAAATCTTAAGGAATAAAATTGTATTTTGTCACATGGCACATGATTTTAAAATGGGGTACACTCAAGGTGGCAACATCTGGAAATGGTCAGTCACATTTCTTACACAATGAGGAAGCAGAGAGGGTAAATACTGATGAAAATGAATTTTTATTTAAATATTTTTATCTTATAATTAATTTAATTTTACATATCAGGCACAGATTCCCCTGTCCTCCCTCCTCCCACCCCCCAGCCTTCCCCTACAATCCACCCCCCATTCCCACCTCCTCCAGGGCAAGGTCTCCCTTGGGGAGTCAGCCCAGCCTGGTAGATTCAGTTGAAGCAGGTCCAGTCCCTTCCTCCTTACACCAAGGCTGAGCAAAGTGTGTCAGCATAGGCCCTAGGTTCCAGAAAGCCAGCTAATGCACCAAGGACAGGTGTGGTTCCACTGCCTGGGGGCCTCCTAAACAGTTCAAGCTAATCAACTGTCTCACTTATCCAGAGGGCCTGGTCCAGTTCCATGGGGGCTCCTCAGCTATTGGTTCACAGTTCATGTGTTTCCACTTGTTTGGCTAGTTGTCCCTGTGCTTTTTCCAATCATGATCTCAATATTTCTTGCTCATATAATCCCTCCTCTCTCTTGTCAGCTGGGCTCCTGGAGCTCCACCTGGGCCTTGGTCATGGATCTCTGCATCTGCTTCCACCAGTCACTGGAATACAGGTCTATCATGACAATTAGGGTGTTTGGTCATCTGATCACCAGAGTAGGTCAGCTCAGGTACTCTCTTGACCATTGCCAGTAGTCTATAGTGGAGGTATCTTTGTGGATTTCTGGCTTTTCTCCTTTGTGTTAGCTTTTCCCCTTTGTGTTCAGTCTGGCCAATAGGAAGATCCCACCCACATTTAGTTATATCTCCAGAAACATGTATCTTAGACATACCCAGAAGTCTGTCATGTGATTACAAATTCAGTCTATTTACCAATGAAGGCAATATCAAAAGCCTCACTTGTCAGTTTGCCCTAAAATGTAGCACTTTAATCCCAAACATTTCACTAATAGCCCAGCAAAAATATTTGTGGCCATTTTAAATGCAAAATACATTTATTTTATCTCCAACGCTCTCCTATATTTAAACATTTGTAACCTTACTTAAAAGCCCAAAGTTGAAAATCTCTTCTGACTCAAGGTAATTTTTTTCACCCTGAGTTTTGTGTTCTAGTTACTTTCTTTTGCAGTGATGAAACACTGACTTAAAACAACACAGGAAAAAAAATGGGTTTGTTTGGCACACAGGTTAGAATCCATAATCAAAGTAATTCATACCATAAACTTAAGTTAGGAATCTGGAGGCAGGAAGTGAAGCAGTGATCACGGAGAAATACTGCATCTAGCTTGTTCTAAGACTCAAATTCAGTTATATTTATTGTAAAATCAGAGTCCATCTCATGTGTGTGTTATTGCCCACTGTGGGCTGAATCCTTCTACATTAATAAACTATCATGAAAATTCCTCCACAGACGTATGTATGGGGCATTTTGTAGTGATAATTACTCAACTGGAGTTCACTGCTCCCGGGTGTGCCAATTTGACAACCAATAGAAACCATTCCCCCTGATGTGTTTCTGCTTCATCTTTATTGTCATGTTCAGGTCTTGCTGTTGAAGAACCACTAGGTTCTGGTGGTGTCATATTGCTCTTTATGTTGTTTTATGTATTTTTGCACTGGCATCTACCCATCTCTTTCTCCAATTGGGTGCAAGAGGGGTCTGTGTCTGAGGGAATTGCTCTTGGTTCAATCTGTGCTGGGTGTCTCTGTGTCTCAGGGTGCCATTCTTGGTCCAATCAGAGATGGTAGATTCTATGTCTCAGGGAGCTGCTGAGGTCACAGAAGGAGGGGTGGGTTTGGGGCAGGGAGTGGGTTATGTAGATTTTAGGGTCCGAGGGGGGACGTCCTGCAGGAGTCTTCCCTATTGGTCTGCACTGGGGAAGTGATGGGTGGGGATAGGGGTTATGCATTATTCCTCAAGGGCCTGGGTCCTAGAGACAGGACTCTTGGGCTGGGAAAAGAGACACTCACCTTGTGGTCCAATCAGAGCTGGCGATTCTATATCTCAGGGAGCCACTGAGGTCAACAGAGGGATGGGTGGGTTTGGGGCAGGGAGTGGGTCTTGTAGATTGCAGGGTCTGATGGGGGGTCCCTGGCAGTAGGATCAGTATCTATCCCTAGTGCATGAACTGGCTTTTTGGAGCCCATTACCTATGGTGGGACACCGTGTACAGCCTTGATTCAGGGAAAGGGGCTTGGACCTGCCTCAACTGAATGTACCAGGTTTTGCTCACTCCTCACAGGAGGCCTTACCTTTTCAGAGGAGGGAATTGGGGGGGGGCTTGGGGGGGGGGGGGGGGGGGGGGGGGGAGTGGAAGGAGAATTGAGAGGGGGATCTGTGGTTGGTATGCAAAATGAATAAAAAATTTCTTAACAAAAAAACAAAAACAAAAACAAAAAACAAACACATGTCTCCAAGAATCCCATGATTCCACACATCACTTTTTGTAGGTTTATCACGACGATAGACCGAGTCTTCAAACCCATCCATCTTCTGTGTTAATTACTTTTCTATTTGTTCTCACAACTTCCCTTACAGAAAGAAGAAATATTTTGGCCCACAGTTTCAATAGGAGTCCAGTCACTCTCTCATGGCTGGAGGCACGGAATAGGGAGCATAAATAAGGGTGCAATGCAAATTGCAGTTGCAGTCAGAAAGCAGAGAAAGATAAATATTGGTACTCTGGTGCTCGCACTCTCTCCATTTTTTACTTATGACTAAAAGATACTTCTTATGCCTGCACCATCCCCCCGCCCCCGAAATCTGCCTCCTTAATTCTTCCCTAATTTTGGAAAACAAAATGGTCTGAATAAATTTATTATTAAGAAAATACATAATACAGGAATTCAGACATTGTTTCTTTTACAATCCTTAAATAAATTTAAGTATTTCCATAATATAATAAAATATAATAAAAGTTTCATAGGTGAAATCTGTTATGTAAAGGATCTATCAGAAATTAGCGGAACTGAAAGGAGTCACAAGGAAACAAGGTGACAATTAAAATGTAGGCGAATATTTTCTGGTGTGTATTTGTCCTCACTTTGAATGACTGGAATAGGAAACTAGAAAATGATAGTACAAAAATAAAATGCCAGCAGCAAGTACAAAACAAGCAGAATAGGAAAACACATGGAAGAACGGGGAGGTTATATAATTGTAAAGATGCTTTTGTTGACCTTGGTAAGCACTGATCATTTCAGTGAGGAACTAGAGTAGTACTTTTAATTTCATACATATAAAAGTAATCAAATACATATAATATTTTCATATATATGTATAGTATTTGGTTGAGAATGACAATAACGTATTAAAAAGACTTTTGGACTAAAAGTAGACTAATGAAAAATACTATACTATAAAAATATTTGTAAATTTTCTTTTGTTTTAAAAAATTACAAAACACTTTCTAATAGAGAGGTATTGTACTGATAAGTTTTCAAAGATGACAATAAATAACAACTTTGGAATATACACTAAAAATAAGAAATGTAATCACTGTATATTAGCCAGAATGTTAGCTTTGTCCCCCCACAACACAATCGTCACTACATTAAGAAAGTGCAAACTCTTCAACTGAACTGTTGAAATTAATTGAAGAGTGAGTATGTTAAGTGGCTTATCTGAAACATCATTATCAGTAGTTCAGGGTGAGAAGAGAAGACATAATAAGGCTTGCTCTATAGAGACTTGGCCCAGTTCTAGTTAACATTCTCATTCATGACCTAGATAACAACATGGAAAAATGCACTTTTAACTAAGGATAGGGTTAGCATACTAAAACATTGTGAATGTCAGGGAAAAAAATGAACATGAAAGAAAGGAGAAAGGATTGGGTATAATACAAGCCAATAGTGAGTAGATAGAAATTGTAACTAATTTATATTAATGTGGTAATGAAGTATTCAACTCCTTCAGTAGAACATAAGCTGAAGATATCCTAACCCTAATGATATTTTTAAATCCACGACATGTATGTTTCCCAAATGCAAACTGATATATAAAACTGTTGGACTCAAATTTGGCAACAATATAACTTAGTGTGAAAATACATATTAAAAATTGGATGTTAATTACCAAAGACCATGAACCATATAAAAACTGGAGATTATATATATATATATACATGTTTACAATACAACACATTAAGTTATATATACCAAATTCAGTTATATCTGATTATATGTAATCATATATATAATATATATTTATAAATCACATCATTGATACTAGACAGACAGTAAACAGAGATTACTTGAGGCAAATACTGATTGAGGATCTGCCTGTATGATGACCAAATGTAATAAAACAGGTTTAATTGGAAGGATTAACAGGAGAAAATATTATGATGATGGGTCCTGCCCAACCTGTTGAACATTCATGAATAAGCGAGTGAGGACTGAGATAAAAAAAAAAAAAAAAAACCACCAGAGACAGAAGTGTAACATGAATTGCTAAACCGTCTTATTAATGAAAACAAACCTAGAGCCAGGTATTGGGGTGAACACTGGAAGATCAGAGAAGCAGAACAAGCCACAGCCACCTCACCTCGCCAGTTTCTCAGCTGATCTTGTTTCCTCAGACTGGAAACCTCTGAGTCCTCATTCAGAATGAATCTCAGCTGAACTGCTGCTCAAAAGCCTAAAAGTTTAACAGACTTTAGATCCTGGTCCTCATGCCTTATATACCTTTCTGCCTCCTGCCTTCACTTCCTGGGATTAAAGGCATGTGTAGCAGGAATCTTAAAAGTTCTTATTAATAAAATCAAACCTGGAGCCAAGTATTGGGGTGAACCCTGGAAGATCAGGGAGAAAGAACAAGCCACAGCTAACCTCACCTGGCCAACTTCTCAGCTGATCTTGTTTCCTCAGACTGGAAGCCTCTGTGTCCTCATATCTGAATGACTCTCAGCTAAGCTGTGCTGCTCAAAACGTAAAAGTTTAACCAGTCAAATGCTTAACCAGCCAAATGCTTCTAGTTTCTGGTCCTCACACCTTATATACCTTTCTGCTTTCTACCATCACTCCCTGGGATTAAAGGCTTGCTTTCTGGGATTAAAGGCGTGAGTCACCATGCTTGGCTATATCCTTGAGCAGATGGATTTCTGCCTCTGGAATGCTAGGATTAAAGGTGTGTGCTACCACTGCCTATCCTAAGTATCTAGTGGCTTTTCTGTTATCTGACCCTAGATGAGTTTATTAGGGTACACAATATTTTGGGGAACACAATACCACCACAGGCATGTGTCACCAAGCCTGGCTGTTTCCAGTGTGACTTTGAACTCATAGAGATCCAGAGGGATCTCTGTCTCTGGAATACTAGGATTAAAGGCATGTTTGCTACCATTGCCTAACCTCTATGTTTAATATTGTGGCTGTTCTGTTCTCTGACCCCAGATAAGTTTATTAGGGTGCACAATATTTTGGGGAACACAATATCACCACATTTTCCTTTTTTTGATCTAAAATTAAAAAAGCCCATAACTAATACAAGAAAAACTATATCCAATAAGTATATATATATATATATATAATACATACAGTCAAGAATTACATTAACAATGTCTAGTTCATTAACATTTGACAGATTCAGACAAAAAACTCCATTGTATGTATTAACAATGTCCAGTCCATTATCATTTGACAAATTTAGATACAAATGTTCATTACTTATCCTATTTAAAACAAGTAGTTCATTTTCAAAAGTAGATTCAATATTAGAAATAAAAAGTTTAGGATAACCGATCTGGAATTATGTAATGCCAGTGTTACTTAAGCTCTATCTAGGTCGACTCTGCTTGTTCTTGCTTTCTGCTTCAGGACCAGAGAAAGGGGATATGTTATTAAAACACCTGGTGATAAAGCTTATTTGCATTCTTTGCTTAGCCATCCTCTCTTGGTTGATATGGTTAGACAGGAACAATACTAATCTCACCTCTGTTGAATAATATATCTATGTAATACTCTCCTCTTGAACAGAAGCATGGCTAATTATTTCTTTTAACCAATAAAATATTATAAAGGTGCATTGAACATGCACAGAGGCATTTAAGTCTTAAATTAATCGTGTATAAACTAATTTAAAGGGTTGCTAAGTGGGATGTTATTTATATTACTCAGAGGAAAACACTTTCAAATTTATAAATCACTTTCAAGGAAAGAAAGCCTGATGATGACCTGAGGGGACTCTGAAATTAGTCTTCTGGCATCCAGTTCTCTGCTCATAGTAGAGTGCTCAGCCTAAGTAAAATCCCAGGAAGAGGCTCCACCATAACATTCCAGGATTCCCAACACTAGGAAGTATGGCAAATAAAAGTATTTATCTTTTGCTACCAAACTTATCCAGGATTAGAAACTAATATAGTGTATTTGGCCACAGAATACAAGTTTTAAAACAATAAGCTTGGCATCTCATAAAAATTTTAGTCCTAGTTGATGACATTTGTTTAACAGGGGAATTTTGATCACATTGTATCCTCAACTATCTTGTCAAGACATATAAAAAGTATCACTCAAAGTATCTATAAATTTAAGACTAGTCTGGAAATGAAAATCTGCCATGTGTATAACCCTGTGATGGTAAAACTGTCTTTGGTTCATGTAATTAAACTGCAAAAACTCTGGGTTTGGTGTTCCGAGTTTCAGCACCAAAATGTTAGTAAATTGATGGCTGAAACTGCAAGGAGACAGTTCAGCCCTAGAGGGCGAGGTATCCCAGACACCTCAAACTACTCAGAATACCTGTGCCCTGAAGGGGTCCCAGACACCTGAAGCTGTTTAACACAGCTCTGATGGCTGGGACTGCAAAGAAACAGCCCAACCTTGGAAAGGAAATTTTTCTGACTTCTTGGGAGTCAGGCCTGGAACTGCTTCAGCAAGGAAGGGTATCCTGACTTCTTTGGGAAAGTCAGGATATACCTGGTGTGATGGGGGATGGTCTCCCAGCAGGACACAGCAATCCTACTCCTCTCCTGGAGAGCCACAATCTCTGGCTCAGTGTTACTAGTTCTCTCTTGCTCAGTCCACTATGGGACATCTTAGCAAGGGTCTTCTGTTCAGCTCTCCCTTGCTCGGTCCACTATGGGACGTCCCACCAAGGTTCTTCTGTGCACCAGTGAATGAGGGTCTTCACCCAAAACTCTTTTAAGAAAGAGATTTATTTGGGAAGGAGGAGTCCAGGAGAGTAGCTGCCTCTACCAGGGGGGAAAGAACAGCTCTCAACTGACTGAGCAGGGCAATTTGTATAGGATGTCTAGGGGGCAGAGTCAACGGTGATTGGTTAGTTTATCTTCTGCCCAGGGATTGGCCAGTTTTGTGGGCAAGGGGCAGAGATGGCCTTGATTTCAGGGCTAAACTGTGTTTCTTTCACTGGCCTTTCTTAGCTTTCAAGTCTGTTGGAAAGGGGCAGAGATGGCTCTGATCAGAGCTAAACTGTGTTTTTCTCACTGGCTTTATCTGAGCCATACTTCCCTAATTCTGGGCTCCATGGTCAGGGTGTGTTTCTCTAGCCAGCCCCTCTTCCCTACAGTTCTGCCTTTACTCTTTCAGTCATATGTATTAGTCATTCTCTGTTTGCTCTTTGACCTTTGAACTTTTACTTGGACTCTTTCCTTGTTTCTACCAGTTCTTGATACTGTCTTATACTTCTGTCTTTCACTTCCATACAATACACTTTTTTTTTCTTCAATGTCTATCTTAACTATCAAATGAAATCAGGAAAAATTCTGTAAATTATTCAAGAAATTTGTTTCAGAGTTGAAATTAATTTTATGCACAGGTCTTTTTACTTTTTCCCATATGCAAATGGAGTCTTAAATAGTTAGTATAGACATATCATAATTATGAACTTTAGATATATAACCCTTGCAGGAATAGGCAATAAAAAAGAGAGTATTGAAATTAGGGGCATTTCCTGAGTTTTCTGTCTAGAGGACATTGTAATGTTAAATTTAAAAAATGATGGCATTGACAAAGACATAAGCTAAAACGATATAGAAGTACAAAATTTCAACTGTAAGAGCTAAATAGAATGAATGTATCACTGACATCACATTTCTGGATTTAATAATTGTATCAACCATGGAATCTTTTCCCAAAGAAAGAATTCAAGGAAATGATAGCTTTGTAGAAAACTAGGTAGCTAATTTTGGGCATTTGGAATCAACAGTTAAGTCATCAGAGAAGAAACTCCATGGGATGCCACACAATGTTGGGAATTGTAACATTGGATACATGGGTCAAAGAGAGCACATGAAGAAGTAATGAAGGGAAAAGACCAACGACAGAAACCAGAGAAGCACCAACTCTTTTTTTGCATTTTTTTCTTTATTTTATTTGACATACCAACCACAGTTTCCCCCTCCTCTCCTCCCATTCCCTCCCCACACCTCCCTTCTACTTACCCCCATCTACCCCCCCTCCCTCTCCACTCAGATGGGGTAAGGTCTCCCTTGGGAAACCACAAAGCATGGCATATCAAGCTGTGGTGAGACAAGCCCCGCCCCCCAGCATCAAGGCCGAAGAAGGCATCCCACCATAGGGAATAAGTTCCAAAGAACCAGCTCATGTATCAAGGATAGGTCCTGGTCCCACTGCGAGGGGGCCCACAAAACAAAAGCTACACAACTGTCACCCAGATGCAAAGGGCCTAGGTTGGTCCCATGCCAGATCCCTAGCTGTCTCTCCAGAGCCTGTGAGCTCCCACAAGTTAAGGTCAGCTGTTTCTGTGGGTTTTCTTGTCATGATCTTGATGACATCCCCTTGCTCATATAATCCCTCCACCCTCTCTTCAACTGGAGTCCCAGAACCCAGCTCAGTTCTTGTCTGTGGATCTCTGCATCTGCTTCCATCAGTTACTAGATGAAGGTTCTATGATGACAATTAGGTTAGTCACCAACCTGATTAAAGGGGAAACAGAATTCTCAACAGAAGAATCTCAAATGGTCAAGTTACCATCCCATCACCAGAGTGGGTCAGTTTGGGCTGTCTCTCAACCATTGCCAGCAGTCTATTGTGGGGGTATCTTTGTGCATTTCCGTGGGCCTCTCTAGCACTTCGCTTCTTCCTATTCTCATGTGGTCTTCATTTATCATGGTCTCCTATTCTTTATTCTCCCTCTCTGTTCTTGATCCAGCTGGGGTCTCCTGCTCGCCCAAGCTCTCTTTCCCTTGACCCTCGCCCTTCATTTCCCGCACTTATGTCCAGGCTGTTCATGAAGATCTCATCCATTTCTCTGTCATTGGGCGATCCCTGTGTCTTTCTTGGGGTCCTGTTTTCCAGGTAGCCTCCCTGGTGATGTGAGTAGCAGTCCAGTCATCCTTGCTCCACATCTAGTATCCTCCTATGAGTGAGTAGATGCCATGTTTGTCTTTCTGAGTCTGGGTTACCTCACTCAGGATGATTTTTTCTAGATCCATCCATTTGCCTGCAAACCTCATGATGTCATTGTTTTTCTCTGCTGAGTAGTTGTCGTGCTAGAAACCCCATCCAATGACTGAGGGATCTGGAAGCAGAGATCCATGGCTAGGCCCCGGGTGGAGCTCCAGGAGTCCAATTAGCCAGAAAGGGGAGGGTCTATATGAGCGAGAATTGTGGAGACCAAGGTTGGATAAAGCACAGGGACAAATAGCCAAATGAATGGAAACACATGAACTATGAACCAATGGCTGAGGGGCCCCCAACTGGATCAGGCCCTCTGAATGGGTGAGACAGTTGATTGACTTGATCTGTTTGGGAGGCATCCAGGCAGTGAGACCAGGTCCTGTGCTCATTGCATGAGTTGGCTGTTTGAAACCTGGGGCTTATGCAGGGTCGCTTGGCTCAGCCTGGGAGGATGGGACTGGCCATGCCTGGACTGAGTCTACCAGGTTGATCTCAGTCCTCAGGGGAGGCTTTGCCCTGGAGGAGGTGGGAATGGAGGGTATGCTGGGGGGAAGGGGAGGGGGCGGGAGGGGGGAGAACAAAGGAATCCATGGCTGATATGTAGAACTGAGTGCTATTGTAAAATAAAAAAAAGAAAAAAAAGTATGCCTGTGCCTAAAAAAAAAGTTACAATTGAAGAAGTGTTCAACATCCTTCGCTTTCAGGGAAATGCAAATCAAAATGACTCTGAGAAACCATCTTACAATTGTCAGAATGGCCAAGATAAAAAATATTAGTGACAGCCTATATTGGAGAGAATGTGGAGTAAGGGGAACACTCCTCCATTGCTGGTGGGAGTGTAAACTTGTACAGCCACTTTGGAAATCAATATAGTGGTTTCTTAGAAAATTGGGAATCAATCTACCTCAAGACCCGGTGATACCACTTTTGGGCATAAAACCAAAGGATGCTAAACCATATCACAAGGACACTTTCTCAACTATGTTCGTAGCAGCATTATTCATAATAGCCAGAACCTGGAAACAGTGTAGATGTCCCTCAATTGAAGAATGAATAAAGGAGCACTAACTTTTATGAGGCATGTACAACAGTAGCCCAAAGAGTTCGGGAGGAGAGTCAGGAGCATTAAGTAACACATGAATGGAATCAAACAATAAATGGATGCTGAGCAAAGGTAGGAAGCAGATCACACTAAAATCCAATAAGCATATTAAAAGAAGCAGACCCTAATTCTGCTTTGATGCTGCTTTAGATGGCCATTTGTGATCTTAGTAAAATGTTTCAAAGAAGTGCTATGTTAAATGCTTAGCCAATGTTCAGAGAATGAGTCAGAGAATACATGCTGGAGCATGCTGAAAGAAGAAGATGAAATATTGAATTTTCATTTGTTTGAAAGCAAGGAATCATTAATACGTTTAGTAACAGTGTTACTGAAAAATGGAAGAAAACCCAGTGGCTCCTATCTTTACCCTAAGTTTCTCATCTTTTCTTTAATAGTAGACTCTGTGAAACCCTTGCCTGGTTAATTATTTGTCTCTGGATGTTCAGCTTAAGTCTTTCTCATTATTTAAAAGTTTTATTACACTTTGTGTGTGTGTGTGTGTGTGTGTGTCCATACACATGACAGTGTGCCTTTGAAAGTCAGAGGACAACTTATGAGAGCTGATTTCATCCTTCCTACAATCTAGGGTATTGGACACTGGTCTGTGGAATTTGGTCAAGTGTTCTTACTCACTGAGCCATCTCACTGATGAAAGTTTTTTCCCCCTTTCTTAGCAATATTGACTGGCAAATTTGTTTGAGTAATTTTTATAATCAAAAAATATCATACAAATGTTGTTGGTTTTTTTCTTTTACTCTTTTTTTGGGGGGAACCACCCAGATTCCAAAAAAATCACACATTGAGGATTACAATTACTTATAAATGCCTGGCCTTAGCTTGGCTTGTTTCTTGCCAATTTTCCTTAACTTTAAATTGGCCCCATCTATCTTTTGCCTCTGGGCTTTCCCCATTCTCTTAATTCTATAAATCTTACTCTTACTCCATGGCTTGTTGTGTAGCTGGGTGGCTGGCCCCTGGTGTCCCCCTCTTTCTCTGGCTACTTCCTCTTTTTTTCCTCCCAGATTTTTCCTTCTATATATTCTCTCTGCCTGCAAGTCATGCTTCTCCTTTCTCCTACCTTGCTATTGGCCTTTCAGTTCTTTATTAGATCATCAGATGTTACAGACAGGTACAGAAACATAGCTTTGCAGAGTTACACAAATGCCAGATAAACAAAAGTAACACACCCTAAAATAATATTCTACAGCATGCAAAGATAAATAGATGGTTCTGTAGCACTGATTGGTTGATCATCAGGATGTGTGTCACTCTACATCATTCCAAACTGATGCAGCAGATGTTACCCTAAGTCTTTAGAGACTCAGAAAAGGAGAATTAAATAATGCCTTTTTATTTTATTACTTGTAACATACTGGGAATGGGCCTGTTTCGTGGGCTTTTAAATAGCAATGGCCACCTCCAACTTGTTGTTTTCATTTTGGAATGCTTTCATTACTTTTATCGTCTAGACTTTTTGGAACATGCTTCTTTCTTTTGACTATCCATGTGTTTAAACTCATTTCCTAAAAGAACGTTTCATTAGTAAAACATGGTTTACAAAATAAAGTGAATAGCCTCAGTACGAAAACGAACAGAAAGCCTTTGATCATACTTTCCCTTCATCCTTTAGAGAGTAATGAGGACTAGGAAATAAATTGGGGTTTCTAACTTTTTCATAACATTATATACTGTTCTTCAATTTAGAAAAAAATATTTTTAACCAGATTTAAAGTTGTTCTTTAATATGTTCATCAGTTAGATAATTCTATTCTAGTTAAAACAGAATTAAATAACAGAAGCATCCAGTTTTATATTTCCCACCATTTTAGAATCCAGAACTGGGAGGGTTTAGAAAGCAGGGAATAAAATTCTCTTCATGGATATGTCTGCATTGGCTGTGAACTGAGCAACTTGGAATGGTATTTCCCACTGTTAGACTCAGTTGTTCTGATGTTCCTGGCTGGCTTACATCCTTTTGGAATTGAATCAAATTGCTTTAGTTTGAAAATTTGGTTGAAATGATACTGTTGCTTAAAGAAATGAACTTTTCAATTTCTATTTACTGTCCAGAATTTCATATAAAATGTAGCTGTTGGTGTTGCTGTACAGTTGCTCAATATATGAATGAGGAATGGTTTAGAAGAACGGTGGGGTAATATTATTCCCAAGAAACAAAAGCCAGTTCTAACAAATTTCAGTAGAGATCTTGGGAAGCTCATCAGCTTATATCCACTACTAAATTTAAGGACAAGCTGTTCTCTACAGGGATAACCAGGGAACAAAAAAAATACTCTTGAATATTTTCAAGCACACTTATGATATCTAATTCAAGGAGTGAATTATGGAAGGCATACTGTTGAGAAGTTGCAATATAATAAAGAAGCATCATAAAAAATAAATATCAAGTAAGAATAAACACTACTGGTAAACCATAAAAATTAAACACTCACATTTTATTTACATTCTTTGTTAAAATATTTTCTTTTGGATATACTTGCAATTGAAAATATCTTTATACTAATTGAATTTTAACTGAAAAGGAATAATGGAACTTGTTTGACTCTGTCAACTTATTAAAGTCAAAAGCCTTAGAAAAATTACAAAAAGCAGTTGCTGGTCACAGCACTTCTCGTTTTCGTAGAAAAGGTACCATTTTAATGTCATTTAGTCAGGTGAAAATTTAATTATAGAGTAGTTCAAACAATAACCAATGAAAACAATAAATCAAATGGTAAGGAGTTAAAATAGAACTACGGAAATTGCATAAAACACATTTAGATTTTAATTTAACCAACAAAGACTTTTAAGTGGAAGAGGATAGTTTTAAGTTTTATACTATCCTTTATACTATTATATTCAAGTGTATTCAAACCTAGAGTAGACAAGAGAGGTAAGCTGAGGTAACAGAATTCTTGCTGTTGACTTTACAATGAAATAGTAAGGCATATTCAAATTCATTTTATTTTCAAATGACTACTAGAAGCATGTGGGAAAATAACATCCTTCAGTACACTATGGAGCTCATATTTTATTTAGGAACATTACAGTCTTTAATCATTAAATCAAACCAGGTTGAAACCCATTTCTTAATGTGAATAATTATTTTACATTAATAAAATAACTCAAATAAACCCAACAAGTTTTTTAAAGGTATATTCTATTAAATTCAATGAAATTAAGTTATTCATTTAAATTACTTAAGTGATGTTGATTTTGAGGAATATTAATTTATACATCACCATAGTACACTGGATTAAAATTTAAGTTCGTTTTTAAGATTTGATACAGGTGGTAACATTCCTAGTTAAATATTTTAGTAAGATATGTCTTAAGTTACTATGGGTAATGCTGTTTATTACAGCTACAGGAACAAAACTACACTACTAATAGCATAAATATACATGTTTGGTAACAATGTTATTTTTCATGTAATCTGTAAGTGACAGTCATTTTTTTTTCTCTTAATTTTTGAGAAAATATGAAGTGGTGTCTGAGTTTTAAACATAAATCTTCCAAAATAAACTCTTATCTGGGATTCTTTTTAAAGCAGATCTTTGAAATAACCAATATACAATTGTATGTATGTATTGTTCATATTGCCTCATATTTGCTCCTCGATTGTCTTTAAGCAAGAGAGGTTGGGGAATTAAGGGGAAAATCTGCATGAATTTTGTAATAGGAATTTTCCACTGTGCTTTGTTACTTTATTTTTAAACTTGAACATTTTTTCTAGTCTATAATTTTAATGTCTAATGAATATGTTATAAATAACTTTATTTCTTCCATCGCCAGGTGTTTAATTATCAAACAGCATAGAGGTCTTTTGTACTGCTATTTCTCTTTTATATTTTATAATGATATTAACCTGGTAGGACAATCATTTTAGCTATTGTGACTAAATATATGCAACTCATTTGAGCATAATTCTTCCTCACAATAGTATTCCTACCAAGCACAATCCATTTTTAATAATTTAGCATGTGAGAAATCCACTGACATTTAACTTGTGATTCTTGCTACTTAAATTTTGGGTTATGGTTCTGTCTGTGTGCCTATCAAAAATATATCTGACTATTGAACTCAGCTGGATATTTCATCTTAAGGTATTTCATTGTATATAATTCTAAGACACAAACTTTACAGCATCTAACATGTCTAAAACTTTTCTTCTTTTTTATTTTGGAATGTTGGACTGATGTTTTAGCCCTTGTTAATTATTTAGAGAACCCCCTCGGGCCCATAGTCCTTGATAGTATAAGAGCAAGCCATGAGGAGTAAGCCATTAAGCAGTACTCCTTCATGGCTTCTCTTCTTGTTCCTGCTTCCAGGTTCCTGCCTTGAGTTATTGCCCTGACTTTCCCCAGTGATAGAGTATGTTCTGAGGATTATGAGATGAAATAAACCCTTTCCTCCCCACCTTGATTTTGATCATGGTGTTTTATCACAGCCAGGGTAGACCTAAGTAGGCAGGAGTTTGTACCAGATAAGCTCATGGAATATTGTGGTGACAGAACTGACCTTGTGTTTTTTGAAAGGTTGTGGTGGAATCTGAAATTTGCGCCAGAAAAGCTGTTGA
>CABHPH010147706.1:13830-40826 GCA_902168325.1 Peromyscus nudipes | reverse complement strand
CTCTCTCTCTCTCTCTCTCTCTCTCTCTCTCTCTCTCTCTCTCTCTTAGTGGGTGGCACTAGGGATTGAACCCAAGGCCTCATACATTCTAGAGCATTGAATCATACCCCTGGCATAGTCTGTCTGTCTTAATACAAATTGTATATTGCTCTGGGCCTAAGCACTACTATAAGCACCACCCCATCACAATCACAGAAATTCGTTTGCATAACCTCAGTTCTTTAAACTTACTGAGTCCTGTTTTAGGGCCGTTCTTTCTGAAGCACATTCTGTGCATATTTGAGACTGTAATATGCTCTTATTAAACATTCTGCTGTTGAGGCTAGGTGCCTTATAGTGCTGATTAATTCCTTTGATTGTATCCTGTTACTGGTAGTGGTAGCATTGAAGTCTCCAGGTACAACTGAAATGAAGATTTTTCTCCCCAGTGTTATTTCTTTTTGTTTTGTGTACATATGTTTATCATGTCTTCTTGGTCCCCTTTTAAGTCATAAAATCGTCCCTCATCTCTGGTAACAATTTTGTCTAGTAACTACAGCTACTCCAGCTGTCTTTTGGTTATTGTTTGCATGATGTCTCTATTCTTACATTTTTAACATCTTTCTGTCTTTGAGTCTAAGTATGTCACATTGGAGTGTATAGTTGGATTGTCCCCTGTGTCTTGATCTGTTACTTCAACTAACCTAGTTTTAGTTTGGATACAATATAGATAACAAGTTCATATTTTTAGGTTTTTTCCTACTCTGATTTATAAATCAATTATTGTGTTGGATTGGGTTTTTTGTTTGTGTTGTTTTTTTGGTTGGTTGTTTTTTTTTGTCAGTTCTTAATGGTCATCTTTTAAGTAGTGTGTAATAGAAAGTTATTGAGACAGTTAAGGAAGGTATTCAGCTGACAAGGAAGTAATAATAGTTCATAAAAAAATAGAAGCTGTTATTTGACTTGAGTGTTTAAATTCTTTAAAAGCAATGAGTATTGGATCTCAGGTAATTTTAGTAAGCGTTTATAAATGAGATTAAGTAGCTGAAATCAGTGTTTCAAATATGCTACAAACTTAAGTACCCATGAATGGAAAGTACTGTGTGTCTTTATTGCAAAATAACATCATGCAGTGGTACTGTAATTGGTCACCCACTTTTTTAGTATAAAGTGTTTAAAGATACAAGCTGTGTTAAGGAATGAAAACATTCTCTTTTGCAAAAAGTTGGTGTGCAAGTTAAGGTCTTTTGTGTTCTTTCCCCTTTCTCAACCCTTCCCTTACTGAAACCATTCGATGCTCAGGTTTCTATGTGGTCATTTACTTTTAAATCAGGACAGTACCTACTGTTTTTTAGTGAAGGTACCAGAAGGTGTTTAACATAGTACCTGTTAATTTAATCTCCTTACTGGAACAAAATTTAAAAAATTAAATCTAGGTGTTAAATGTTCTCTCTGCCCTCTGAGTGTTGAACAGTGAATCCAGATTCAAGTGGGGCTGACCTTGTGTAATTTTGAGGAGCATTTTCTGTGGTACTGTTTAAGGTGTTCAGTGGCGATGCTGCAATCCCTGGAATAGAAAGCAAACTAGATGGACCGTAATTGAGTTGAGTTTAATTGCTTCCTTTTCTTCCAGTTAAAGGCACTAGGATTTCCTGAAGGACTTGTGATTCAAGCATATTTTGCTTGTGAGAAGAATGAGAATTTGGCTGCCAACTTTCTTCTACAGCAGAACTTTGATGAAGACTGAAGGGACTCTTTTGTATCTCACACTCACACCAGTGCATTACACTAACTTTGTTCACTGGATTGTCTGGGGTGACTTGGGCTCATATCCACAATATTTGGTATATGGTAGTAGGTTGGTGCGGGTGGGAGGGAGGGAGCTAGGACATAGGGCAGGGATATATACCGTGCATGTCTGCTTCAATTAGCAGATGCTGCAGATCCACACAGTGTAAAATACTATACAACCAAACATCCGCCTTTGCAGGTCTTTATTCTTCTAAGCAGTAGATAACATTTCCTGGGTTTCATTCCTCTAGTGTATTAGATCCAGAAATTTAGTGTGATGCCCTGCTTTCTCTTTTCTTTGACTTAACATTGGTTTCTGAAAGAATCTTTGCTACCTAGAATCTACAGGTCTGTTTTATGGCAACACTGGATAATGGCTTTTTGAAATTGGAAAAAGAAATTGGAGCACCTGTAAACAGAAATGCCAAATTATTGATGGTCATTGTTGCTGCTTCACGTTGATATGAAATTGATGCGGAAGGAAGCCCGTTCTTCATGTTCAGTCCTTGGGGTGGGGAGGGTAGAAAGGGGACTTTTCTTAAAATGAAAATAATTACTGCTATTTTAAAATTACCTGATTATTGAATGTGAGACCCTCTAACATGATTTGAGAAGCTGTACACATATAGGCAGAGTTATTTTCCTGTTTACATTCTTTGTTTGTTGGGGGAAATTGGTAGGTGTCTAATTACTGTTTACTTCATTGTTGTATTGCAGTAAAAAGTTTAAAACAACCATTGCATGTTTGCTTTTGATGTATCCCTTTGTGAAATTAGCACTTTTGGGGCCAATGAAGAAATGCAGCATTCAGTCTCCTTACCCTTCCCTTTCCTCAGTAGAAATGCGTTTGTCAGCAGGTCGTGAGTCAAACTGCTGCCTTTAAAAAAGCCACAAAATACTGATTCAGTTCAAAATTAATGCAAATCTTTCAAAATTGGGTTTCTGATACTTGTGGATGTCTTCATTAGATAAGAATGTATTACCATTAAATCCATTAGTATTACATTGCTTTCAAAGAGGAGGTGGGTGGGGCAATAATCCAGCATCTTTTACTGCATTTAAAGATGGGAGAAAACTTTTGTATGGTCGGGAGATGTGGCTGGAAAGTACTTTGGAAAATATACAATCAAGATATCTCGTGGCATATTAAAAGAAAAATCTCAATCACAGTGTTGACTTTTATTTGGAATTTGCTCCTCTCAGGTTTTCTTTGGAAACTCCCTCATTAGTATTGCTGTTTGATGGTAAGAGGGGCCTCGTGCCATCTTGTTGAATTTGTCAAATCTTCTTTTCCTGAATATAAACAAAGTATTGAAAGAAGTAATGTCTCCCCCATCTCATTCCATGTGAAAGATGGCTTTGCAGACCCCTTGCCCAGTCTCCTGCACTGTGCTCAATACCACTTGGTGGTGACTCTTGAGCTTGCTCGTCATGCGCTCACAACCTGTTTCGTGAAAATAAATGAAACCATGATTTGCCTTCACCATATACCATGTTTAATTTTCATGTATTTATTCCATAAATGTGGTAGACTGTTGGATGGTGTACTGCCCGTGTGTTTTCCAGTGTACCATTCATGATGTCTCAGAATGAAACAGAGTTGGTAAATGCATTCTTGTTTCAAGGCAGAGCAGAGTGGGTGGGGAAGAAGAGTGATGCATTTCCAGTGGGATAGGGGAGTGCTTCCATTTGTTTCAATGACATTCTGCCTGTTCCTTTACTGCTCAGGATGTTAGCATAAGACTGGACACCTGGAGCTCACAAAAATAGCAGCTGCTGCTTCTCTCTGGAAAGTGACAGCAAAATTTGCTGGTGTGGAACTTCTGTCTTTGGACACAAAACTGCAAGTAGTAGGAGTAATGATTTCCAGAGGACAGCTTGGGCCATTGTGACCCTTTCCGTGGCCAAAACACCATACATGAGTGAAGTGGGCTTTTGAGGCTGTTACTGTTTCTGTTAAATTACGGGTATTTTGGGGTAAATCTCTTAATGGCAATGACTATTGGACTTTTGAATCTTGCGTTTGAAATATACTTAGCATCTTTAGTATATTGTATTATTTAGCTGTACGAGGAAGCCTCAATTTATATTTATAAAGTTATTTTACAATCTTCTAGTCAAATACTTTGTTTCATTGTTTAAAAGTACTGAAATGTTCCACCCTGTACTACGTGTTCCCTGTACTAGATAGCTAGGATTCTAGGGAATTGATTATAAAGTATTTTCAACACATCTGACATGGCATTTCTCATTTTTTAAGATTCTTATATATAAAGCATTGATGAGAAGTGACGTTGCTTCCATCACCGGTATGTTCTCATCAGGAATTGTATTTAGGAGGCTAGTGGCAGGGTCCTGGTTCTCAGCCAACATGTGTACACATCATTGGGATACCTAACGGGCTGTAACTGAAGGTTCATGAAGTCACGAAACTAACAGATGGCATAGAATTACCATTTCCTCTCTGTTCCAGTACACAGCCTAAGGGTGGTATAACAGACCAGAGAGCAAGCAGTGGTTGCTTTCTGAAGAAGGGTGAGCACTTCCTGGCTTCATCCTTTTGGTGTGTTCTAAATCCAGAGGCTACAAATGGTCTTAACATTTTGTTGTTGTTTTTTTTGAGACAGGGTTTCTCTGTGTAACCTTTTAAAAAATTTAAAAATGTAGTTCTATGGGGTGAAAATGTTCCCATTTCATCATTGCTCTAGTTTTGCTTATGCTCACCTGTGCACATTTAGTAGTTAACGTTTGTGCTGGTGAGGTTTGCTGTGGGTTGGAACAAACTGAAAGCTTACAAAGCCTAAAAATAGCTCTTGGCTTGCTACAGAAAATGTTCAGCCTCCCCTGTTCTCTGGCTGAGCTCGTTTGTTAAATTGTGGTGGTTTCCACCTTGCTGTGCTGGGATGCATGACTTCAGGTCTTCACTTAGTTTGGTTCTCATGTGGACATCACAAGCTCCTTCTAAATCCTTGGCCTCTCCACTGGGATCAGCTTGTGCCCATTGTGGCTAGCCTTCTGGCCTCGGGCTGCTTTGAATTGCTACATAGTTCTTGTTCTTGGAGTAGGATAATGAGAATTAGTCCAGAGCACACTGGCATAATGAATGAAGTTCGTGGGTGCATCTGGGAGTCAGAGGCCTGGGATCTTGGTACAGGATGAGAGGAAAGAGGAGCGCAGTCTTACTGATCCATACTTCAGGGTCTTTTCCAGGACTAGTTTGCAGAGGAAATGGTAAGGGCAATGATGAGGCAGAGGGCAGACAGAGGCTTGGACTTGTAAGGGAAAAGCACTGGCAGTAGTGGACCTGCAAGGAGGCTCACGAGTCTATTGCAGAGAGCCTTCCCTATCAGCATGGTTCGTTTGCATAGTTATGGACTCAGATTATGTTCTCACTGCACAGAGGGGCCGAGACCAAAGAAACCAGTGTATAGTGTGGTCTTTGCCATCCTAACTCATCCTCCAGGAACAGACTAAAAAGCTGTCATCCAGACTTGTGCCTCCTGCCTCAGTCAAGCTGTTTCCTGTTCTTACTGCTTTTAAATGGCTTTGTTTTCAGAGCTGCCTTCCTTGGGTATTTGATGGATAGCATTTCCCTGTATGTTGCACAATTCTTTCCTTGATACTCATGGGAAGTTGCTTCTAGGAACTCCCTACTCTAAGGATCCCAAAGTCTCTAGATGCCCAAGCTCCTCATAAAATGTCTCTGTGTATAAACTGTTCAATTCCCATGCTTGATCTGCAGATGACTGGCAGTACCCAGTGCAGTGATCTTTAAGTACTTAAGCTGCTTTAGGTGAGACAAAATGTACATGGTCAGCACAGGTGCAGCTTCAGATGGGCATGAGGAATGAGTCTGCACTTCACTATGTGGCTCTGGCCAGACTGTTGCTTGACATGTAGTCTGGCATGACTTTATCTCTATTCTGGCCTCAGCCACTCAGAAGTCCTGGAATTCCAGGTGTGTGACACAACTCTTGAGTGTGTGGATGTGAGTACTCGTGGACTTGGGAGGACCAACTGTCATGTTTGCCATGGTGTAAAAATTGGGAAACTCCACTCTTTTTTTTCTTTCTTTGTTTTCTTCTAGACAGGGCTTCTCTGTGTTGTTTTGATGCCTGTCCTGGATCTTGCTCTGTAGACCAGGATGGCCTCGAACTCGATCCACCTGGCAGGAAACTCCACCCTTATTTCTCCTTAGCTCTTAAGAGGATTTGTGTAAGTCAGTGTTCTCCAGAAACATGGGACCAATAAGATAGGTTGAGAGAGATGGGTATGAGGAATTCTGCAGGCTGGAGAACTGGGAAAGCAGGTGATGATTCAGTCCAAGGCTAGAGACCTGAGAAGGCTGGTGTGTTGGAGGGGGATTTTGCTGGTACACAAGGCATCACAGTGCTGATAGTGAAGAGCTGGGGACAGTTGATCCAGCTCCAGAAAGCAGATTGTATACCTACCTGTCTTCCAGTCAGCCTCAGGGAGAGGTCATGTTGCATACCTTGTAATCCTATTAGTTAGGATGTGTTGGCAGAAGGATCAAGGGTTCAAGACCAGCCTTGGGTGCACAGTAAACCCAAGGCCAGCCTGGGCTATCTTAGCACCTCCTGAAATTAAAGAAAAAACAGAAACATATTGGATGATATGGTGAGAACTTTATTCCTAAATCCACAGATTTCAAATTCTGATTGCCTTGACCAGTGGCTCTCAACCTGTGGGAGTTAACCCTTTCATGGGGGTCACATATCAAATGTCCTGCATCTCGGATATTTACATTATGATTTATAACAGTACCAGGATTCCAGTTATGAAGTAGCAGCAAAAATAATTTTATGGCGAGAGGTCATCACCACATGAAGAACTGTATTAAAGGGTCTCAGCATTAGAAAGGTTGAGAACCACTGTCTTAGGCCCTTAGACACATCCAGACAGCACTTTGGTAACTCCGAGTATCCCCTAGCTGGGTTATACCTATGTTGATATTGTAACTAGCCACCGCAGACTGCTTACTGTTGCTAGCCCTCCATACTTACATGGGTCCTTAGAACTGAATCGCTACTGTAAAACAATGAGCCAGATGCTCGATTTCGTTATTAACAGCTTTCACTCCAATTTCAAATTCCAAAATTATTTAAAAACTGCTTTTCCTTTTTTTTTCCCTTTCCTTTTTTTTTTTTTTTTTGGAGACGGGGATTGGGTTTGTTTTGTTTTTTTTTTTCTTGCACTCTCTGTTAAACAGAACTCGCCTTGGACTCACAGAGAGCCCCCTGCCTCTGCCTCGACCACCTGGCTCTGAAAACTGCTTTTAAGGTGTTCAGCTGTACAGATACAGAAACTGTGTTTACATAGCAGCACTTGATGCATCACCTCAAAACTGGGGGAAAATGTTTACTGGTGAAATAGTGCCTTAGACTGACTTAGATGTGGAGTACTGTATTCAGTTATTTTGTGAGCCTGGGGTAGCTTTTCAGCATTTCATTTGTAGGTTTTTGTTTTGTTTTTTTCAGATACAAAGCCTTGACTTTTATTACTTTAAAAAGATGCATATTTATTTCACTTTCTGTCTCTGTTGTGCCTTCAACACCTTGACAACAATTCTCTCCTCAATAAGGAAAGCCCGCTTGATCCTGTCACAGACACACTTGGCACACATGGAACCACTGTAGGCCCTGTTGACATGCTTCTTTATCCTAGACAATCTCATTAGGGTATTCAGTCTCACAGCTGGAACCTCTCGAAGTCTGCTTGGGCACACACAGCATACAGATTTAGGTGCTTTCCCAACCTTTCTGTTGCCAGGGGTTCCAGACAGCCTAGTTTTGTTGGAGACTGTGTTGTGGGAAAGCCTATGATGGAATGTCAAATGATGGACCATACTGAGTGCCTCTGAACATCATCCTTGGAAGAGGTCATGTGAACAGTTTCAGGGGTTTTCTTTCTAGATTTCCTTTTGGTCAGTTAGATTTGTTTGATCATTTTGGCTAATACACTGCCTCCAGCTCTAAGGAAATTAAAATTTACTTAGTCATTAAAATTTCACTTATATTTTTTGAGACAAATCTTACTATGTAGTTCTGGCTGTCCTATAGAAATCAGTCTGGCCTCAAACTCACAGAGATCCACCTGCTTTTGTTTCCCCAGTGCTTGGATTAAAGGTGTGTGCCACCATGCACAATGACTCCTACTCATTCTTAACTGTTGCAATTCAAAGTGGCTTTTATAATTTTACACCATTGTTTAATGAGGCACCGTGTGTGTGTGTGTGTGTGTGTGTGTGTGTGTGTGTAACATGAATCTTAAAAGGTCTTATAATAAAAAACCCAGAGCCAGATATTGGGATGAAAGCTGCAAGATCAGAGAAGCAGAAAAACCAGCCATTAGCTTACCTCTACGAAATCCTCAGCCTCAAGAGTGAATTTCTGTTTCTTCATGCCTTATATGCTTTTCTGTGTCCTGCCATATTACTTCCTGGAATTAAAGGCACGTGTCACCATTGCCTGGTTCTGGTTCCTCTCTTGTAGTCCAGTGTGGCTTTGAACTCACAGAGATCCAGATGAATCTTTGCTTCCCAAGTGATAGGATTAAAGGTGTGTGCCACCACTGTCTGACCTCTGTTTAATTTAGTGGCTTGTTCTGTTCTTTGATCCCCAGGTAAGTGTAGCATGAATCTTAGATGGTCTTATTAATAAAATCAAACCCGAGGCCAGTTATTGGGGTGAACACTGGAAGGTCAGAGAGACAGAATAAGCCACAGCTATCTCACCTCGCTGGGTCCTCAGCTGAACTGCTGCTAGAAGCCTGAAAGCTTAACCAGCCACATGCTTCTCCAGGCCGCTTCTCCAGGCCAAATGCTTCTAGTTTCTGGTCCTCACGCCTTATATACCTTTCTGCTTTCTACTACCACTCCCTGGGATTAAAGGTGTGGCTTTCTGGGATTAAAGGTGTGTATCACCGTCCCTGGCCGTTTCCAATGTGGCCTTGAACTCACAGAGATCCAGAGGGATTTCTGTCTCTGAAATGCTAGGATTAAAGGCATATGCTACCACTGCCTAACCTCTATGTTTAATATTGTGGCTGTCCTGTTCTCTGACCCCAGATAAGTTTATTAGCATACACAATATTTTGGGGAACACAATACCCCCACAGGTAAGCTTTATTGGGGTACACAATATATATCTATCTGTCTGTATATATGATTAAATGATACATAATACATCAATTAACATTTAATTTGCAGAAAAATTGGAATTGAACAAAGAACTCTCATAACGACATGTCTACCTCAGAGAACCCTTTTCAGTTTTACTACCCCAGTAATGTCCACTATAGCCAGAGTCCCAGGCAGTTAACAAGCTGCTTTTAGTTTGTCTCATTCAATGCAGTCTTTCTTCCTTGATCTTCAACCGCAATGCTTCATATTCCAAGGCAGCTGCCATAAAATGTCACTCATCACTAGACTCAGGGGTGCACCTGTAGGAGGAAAGCCAGGAGTGCCGCTGTGAAGTAACCAGTTTGTCTCTCTTGATGCTTTTTTGCTTGAAGGAGGTGGCCCCGCCAGGCTTCTCCCCGTGTCAGAGTTTAAAGAAGTTGGAGGGGGCATGCCAACCTTTTATAGATACCTTGTTTGTCATCCACTAGTTTTAGTATCTACTGATACTTCGGGATCATTAATTGCTGTAATGGTTGCCATTGGTGACTTTCAAACCTAGTACGTTTGTTAGTAGTTAGTGTCCTGCTTTCTTGCATATCCCCTACTCCCGTTGATCTCTATTTCTCAGCGCTTGGCCTGTTTTACTTGTAGTACATAATTGTTACTCCTTATGTCAGGGCTGGACTTGTCTGGCTCAGGCATGGTGTGTCTTAAAGCTGGCCTCTGTGTCATGCCCTGTCCTAGCCACTCTGACTAGTTCCTCACTTTCTGCCACAGCTGTAAATCCCAGGCATTTGCATCAGAGCCCTTTCCCCAGGAGCTTATTCCCTTTGCTAGAGAGTCTCCGTAGAAACAAAAGTTTGCTTTATGTGTGGTTACTGCAGCCTTCTGCTTCTGAGACATCCTTGTGTTCACACAATAACTTCATGTGTGTGAAATATGTCTATACACGTCAATAGTAGAGTTTGGTGCCGTTCTAATCTAATACCACAAGGTTGAATCCAGCTTCTTTGTGTGTTTTGAATTCCTTGGATAGTGAGGTAATGGTCCACCACTGTTTTTAATAGAATTTTCAGCTCCCCTGGGTGCCATTCTTAGGAATTCAGCTGTCATTCTGCACCTTTGATTGACCAGTACATTCATATTTATTATCTCTCTCTCTTTTTTTTTTTTTTTTTTTTTTGAGACCATCTTACTCTGTAGCCCAGGCTAACTTCACATTCACAGCAATCCTGTCCTGGCCTCCTGAGTGCTGTGATGACAGATGTGAGCAGAAACACCTGCCACGTTCCTATTTCAATAGAAGATGAAGGTGGATGCATTTAGGTCATCTAATCTTGCTTTCCAACAGTGGGACTCCCTGCATGAGACAGGGAAGACCTTGCTTGACCTGTTGCAGTTGTGTACCATCTAGGTTACCTCCTCCACGGTGTTGGAACCCATGGGTGTTGTGGGTAGTGAGGGAGATGTGCAGCCCCCCCCCCCCAATAAACTGCTCATGGTGGTCCCCAGAATCTTACTCTCTGTCTCACCTCTGCCTTGGTTTGTAGTCAGTCACTTTGATTCAGAATGGTTCCCACCTCCTTATAACTAAATATGTAAAATGGCCCCTTAAGGGAGCTCTTCCTTGACCCTCTTAAAATCTCCACCAGGGCCCTTACCTCCCCACAACCACTCAGTGCCTGCCATAGAAGAGAAACCCTGACTCCAAAGCTTTATTGCTCAGCTCATTAATATGCAGTAATGGGAGAGGGAGGCCTGGGTAGTGCCATGGAGTTCATGCTATGCCTTTCATCTGAGTGGTGACCAAAGTCAGCCAAGGACTAGGTAGAAGGAGACTTCATACAATCCTGAATGACAATGTCAGGTATGGCAGCTTTTGCTTATGCTGTGACCTTGGGCTCCTTGCCTTTTCTACCTAAGCTCTAAAAGGAACTAAGGAGTTGGAAGAGCAGGGTCTGAGGAATCAGCCTGTTGAACTGGCACTAAGACTCAGACACTTGCTGGTTCCAAGAGGAGCTAGCCAGTCTCACAGTAGGAGCTCTTGCTGAGCAGTGCCACCAGTGTCCTGTCCCAGTGCTGCTCAGCGGCCACCAGGTGAACTTTGACCCTGCCTTCCTCTTCACTGCATTTCCTCTGGTGGCTTTGCAGACCGCTGTGCACAGAACTGGAAGAGCGATGTCAGGTGGCAGGATAGCTTGCTGCTGAGCCCAAGGTGCTTGAGACAGCCACAAGTGTGGAATCTTGGAACTAGAGTCACAGCAGTTGTGAGCTGCCAAACGGGTCCTGGGAACCAGTCTTGGGTCCTCTGTACGAGTAGTATGCACTCTTAACCACTGAGGCATCTCTCTAGCCCCTGCAAAAATCATTACTTTTTATTAAAAGATACTTTCAGAATTTTTTATTAAAAGATATTTTTAAATTTTAAAGATTAAATTTAAAAACCAAGCCAGCCTGGACTCTGTTTCAAAACAAAGAAACCACACATCTTGACATTTAATGTAGGTAAGTGAAAACCGACACATTGAAATCTTATGTTTCTCAGTGAATTTTAAAGGGGAAGGAGCTTCTAGGACCGGTAAGTTTGAGCGTTGCCATAGCAGATGATGGGTTTTCCATTTCAGACTTAAATGACCCAGAAAAATGAAATGTTACCTCCTCTCTTCAGGAGCCTGCTGGAAGATGGGATTCTGGGAGCCCCTGGGATGCTCATTGCTACACTACTCTCCTTTCCCAGCTGCAGGAAACCCTCTCAAAAGTGTCCTCCCAGCCGTGGTCCCCCCCCCCCATCATTTTCCTTTTTGAGAAGTGTTAAATATTCTTTAATTCTTGACACACATCACACTAAACTGTGTTTCAGTAAAGGGCAGTACCTTTCAGTGCATGTGTGTGTTTCTGGGGTGGGGATGGAGGTGGGGTGTACCTGTGATTCTAATTAAATTGGTATTAGCAAGGAAAATGCAGACACTTTTTTTTTTTAAAATTTTTAACCATTGTCTGTTCCTGGCTAATAAACACAAATTGAAACAAGTAAGTCTCACTTCTGAGACACTGGACTCTTTTTTTTTTTTTTTTTTGGTTTTTCGAGACAGGGTTTCTCTGTGTAGCTTTGCACCTTTCCTGGAACTCACTTTGGAGACCAGGCTGGCTTCGAACTCACAGAGATCCGCCTGGCTCTGCCTCCCGAGTGCTGGGATTAAAGGTGTGCCCCACCACCGCCCGGCTGACACTGGACTCTTCCATAGTCATCTAAGTAGCTGTGTAACTAAAACCAAGCTTTAACAGCTTTTGAGGAGGCATCCCCCATCTTTGTGAAAATTGGACATTGTTAATTAAGTTCAAACATCTTTAGAAAGGGAAAGCATCGACAGCATTTACAGACCTGGAGTCTTTATTATAATATAATTATTATTAATATTATTTATTGGTGAAATTATTAAGGCCACTCCACGTAGTTGAAAGGGAGACTTATTTAATGGCGTAACTTACAAATGAAGGGATAGGTAAGTTGCGGGTTCTGGGAAAGACTCAGCGCAGTCTGGCGGTGTTCTCTGGAGAACTCTCCTCGGTCTACCTCTAGTGTCCAGTGTCCAAGCTGGAAGAGAGCGCAGCGCACCCGATCTTGGGTCTTCAGGGCCCTCCCTTGGCCCCGCCTTGTAGCCGTGATAGTTACTGAAGCCTCAATGGGGGTTGGAACTTCCAGACCAAAGCTGGAATGGCTACCCACTACAATTATTATTATTTTAAAGATCATATTGCCTTTGCTACAAGCCAATTTTACTTAAACCAGGATCGGAAGAATCTTGTTTGCCATTCCGGATCTGGATTCTGGTCTGTGAGCTAGATCACGGTTAGTTAAAAGCAAGGAGACACCGTGGTGCAATAGATAAGGCAGTGGCTGTGTCTCATTGGTGGCCTTTTTAAGATGCGCCACTAAGTCTGCCTCTTCCTACCCCTGGTCGAGTCATTTCTGGTCCAGGGATTCACTGTTGGATTCTGCAAAGCTCCAACCGCGTGTCCTCTCTCCAGGTTAGGCCTTTGCTCTTAAACTCACTGTGTGCCCAATGATGACCTAGAACTCCAGTTTTCCTGGCTCCACCTCCTCATTGCTGGGGCTACGGGTATACACCACCATGCTCAGTATATGTAGTACTTGGGATCAACCCAGGGCTTTGTGCACGCACGCAAGGCAAACGCTCTACCAACGGAGCCACAGACCCAACCACCTCTTGGCTTCAGCCTTCTTTACAAACCTGATCCAGTGTACACTTTCACACTGGCCCAGGCTTATTACTCCAGGTCTTTGTACACTCCAGCATATTTATACATATTAACCATTCCTGCCTAGAAATTCTCCTGTAGTCCTTTCAAGGAACTCCTATGCACCCTTAAGATCCCACCTGAATACCAAAGGCTCTGTGGAGATTTGTGTGTCGAGAACTAGCAGAGGATTGCTCCCTTGGTATACTCTGAAGGAAAGCCACACCTCTGACCACAGTTCTTTTTTTGCATGGTTGTTTTTATGGACATTGTATGAAAGTAAAAAATTAAAACTTACCTTTTCAGTCACATGGGGCTGAGTACCCCAGGAATCGTGGCTTGAAGCCTTTGAATGCTATTGGGTTGGGCTGGTTCATCTGACCCTGAAGAGGGGTAAACAACCCTCAGTGTTGGTCAGAACAGTTTGGAAAAAGGGAGGGAGGAAAAAAATATTCATTCTGCCCTATCTCGCCCCCTTGTGGTGAGGGAGGAGCTACGCAGACTCTCAGGTTAGATGCACAGGGAAGGACCTGACAGGTGAGGGAGAGCTGGCTGCTCTGGAGCCTTGGAAAATTTGGGGTTATCAGTGAGAGGAAAGATGCTGGCCTGAAGACTCAGCACACAACAGCCTGGATTGCCCAGGCTTTCCTGTGGAAGGGCGGGGGAACTGGACCCACAGGGCTGCAATCTGAAGACCGCATTGGCTTGCTTAATCCTCAGGAGGCTGCCACGGAGGTGGGGAAATCGAAGTGGAGAGAGCAAGTGAGCTGTATGCACTGGCTATCATAATTAGAACATGCAGATGGAGAGTGGGAACTCACCCCTGGCTCCTGGCCTCCACTTTTGCTGATATGTCTAGAGGAGGTAAGAGTCAAGGAGGCAGTGGAATTTTCTTTCAGTTTCTGAGATGGTCTTAGACCTTTGCCCTAACACATGCCCGGAAGAAAGAGCACACAGAGGGCTAATGAGATTTGGAATCTAATGGATGCCCTCTGGCTCACTCATGGCTCTCTTGTTTATATTGCTGTAAGCTGGCTGTCAATTTAGAAGAGCTAACCTGTTCATTGCTCACTTTTAGAACTTATCCACAGTGGCTCAAAGCTCATGCAGCTAGAGGGCGGGGCCTCCCAGCTTTGGAGTGGGCATGAGCCACTGCCAGATCCTCTGGCCTGTGATCTCACTGAAAGCCCCTTATTCCCATTATCCATCCCTGGCTCAGCCCAGGTGCCACCTTTCCAGCTGGAGCAATAGCTCTCTCTTGACTATCTTGATTCTTTAGGGAGAGGCGGCTGTTGGGCGAGGGTAGGAGGAGGCTGAAAAAAGGGAACCAAAACTGCTTCCAAACAGCTGCTCGTTCCTGTTGCCCAGAATACTTAAGCAACTTCATGCATCCACTAACACTACTGGGCTTGCAGCAAGCCAGGAAATCCGAACTGAGACCTTGTTGTGGGCTTGGAACTTATGTGCGCGTGCTTAAGCCCTCCCTACCCCTGACCCTCTCAGACTTTGAGGCAGATAGTGCTGTCATCTCCAAGGTGACACCTGTTGCTGTTGCCAAGTGTTCACCATTGCTGCTCCACCCAGGAAGTCCATCCTGGGCTGACTCCTCCAATGATAGACCTCTACAGGGGAGATCATTGTCTGCACAATTATGTGTCCTGGCCAAGCTGTGGGCTCATTTATTCTTGTTTTCATGTAATAGGTGTTGGCCAAGTACCAGGCCAAATGCTAGACTGAGTACAGGAACTAAGCACCTCCGACCTGCCATGAAGAGAGTGACAGACAATCTTCCCAGAGTCATCACACACACACACACACCACAGTAGATGATGTATCATCAGCATCAAGATAGGGTCTGCAGAGGAACTGGCCAAAAATTAAGGAAGCCTTCATGGCAGAGGTGATTATGATCTAGGCCTGGAGGTCCATGTAAGAGTTGACACAGCAAAAGTACCAGCATTTTAAGCCAAAAAGTTAGTTTTTGTAGAAAAATACAAGAAATCACCAGGCAAGCTGAGGATTGGTGTGTGTTGGTGTGACGTGGGTCTTTCATGGCAGGGTGGGAAGTTGGGAGATGGGAGGTGAAAGCAGGACAGGATGAAATTTCTAAGTGCTGATCTACACGGGTTAGTGGATGGTGTACTGGTTCCATGGCCGGGCCCCAAGTCCTCCCTTATTGATTTTGTATTTTACCAAGCATCTACTATATTCCAGGCTCAGAGACAAGACAGAGCAAGGGGAGGATCCAGATCCCCTGCATTTGTTGTCATTTTATTAATTGTTGCTGCTTTTTAAGCCACGGCTGTCCGAATCAGCAACTGCAACTCCGCCACTACCAGCAGCGGTTAGATGGTTAGGCCGCCAGGGCCTGGAGGGAAATCTGTTCCCTCAGCTCTGACTCTTGCAAAGCTACGAAGGGAACTTAACTAAACCTCTGTCCCTCTAAAGAACTCAAGATCCAAAGGTTAAGGTGGAATTCTGCTCTTCAGGGAGGCTGACTCTCAAGTAGCTCACCTCCTCTCCTTGCTCACCTCCTCCAAAAGGCCCTCGTGCTTCTTCTCGCCCCTCCTTAAAAACCCTTCTCCATCTGACTCCTCTCTACCACTTCCTGTCAGCTAGTTGCTGACAGTCTTCTGACCACAGGTGAATTTTATTTAATCAAACATATCTTTCCATCATTAAACAAATGTTCCAGAGCATAAACAAAAGTAACACACCTTAAAATAATATTCTATAACATGCACTTTCACACCTGGGACAGTTGCGTGTAAATCAATCGATTGTAAAAAACAGATATATGGGCCTATTTCACTGGGGAGAAATGGATGAGCTTGGGTATTTTCCTCCCTGAGAGGGAAGATGTGTTTTATCTTGTTTTTAACACGTGCTTTCAAATGATGGAGATAACTATTTGGCTCCCCAGCCTCCCTACAGACAAAGTGATCGAAGCAGGGGGGCCTTCTGAAGCTAAGCTGCACTTTGAGTTCCTCGCTCAGGACTGATTTCTTCCCTTGGCTTTTCTGGGCATGTCCAAGGACAGCCAATAGGGTGGGTTCTCAGTCCGGGCCCCAGAGCTAATGTGGAACAGCAGATCCTCGTGGGAAGGGACTCTACCTCCTTTGAAGCTGAGAGCATTCAGCCAGAGCAATCCAGCATTACCCTACTCCTCTTTCTTTCCTGGAAAAGAGGGCTGAGTCAGGATGGCCTCAAAGTAACTCAGACCTGAGTTCAAATCCTGCCTCGCACATCTATCAGCTGTGTGATCTTTGACAACCCAGAGTTTTCTAAGTCTGAATGCCTTGTATCAGGATAATTCTCAGTTCTTAGTTTATGTGCATTAGTGTTTTGCCTGCATGTGTGTCTGTGTGAGGGTGTCAGATCTTAGAGTTGCAGACAGGTGTAAGCTGCCATGGGGGTGCTGGGAATTGAACTTGGGTCCTCCGGAAGAGCAGTCAGTGCTTGTAACTGCTGAGCCATCTCTCCAGCCCCGATAATTCTCAGTTCTGATACTTAGCTCACTTGGTGGTTACTGACAAATGATCAAATCACTGTCAAAGAAGTTACACAGTACAGAGCACACAAACAGGACAAAACAAATTCCTGGATAAAACAGAAATTCCTGGAGGCACTTTGACAGCAGGGCCATTTAGCAAGACCCCAATAGCAGGGTCTACCCGAGGGCCTATGACCTCCCCAGCCATGGGCCTTTGATCAAGATTACAGTACCAGGCATGAAATCCCTCCCACAGAGCAGGCTTCAAATCCAATCACCAAGTGTTTTGTTACCCCATAATAGTCCTGCCCACTGTTGTACCAGTAGGCACATTTTGCCTGGCAGGTTAGTGTTACAGCATGCAGGGGCCAGCGCTGGATGTGACCACTGATGTCTTTTCTCCCCCAACAGCTTGTATGGCACAGTCTGACTCTATGAGAGCTAGCTATGACCCACAGGACTGCCCACAGTCCAATCCAGTAGGGACATTTTCTAAATTGAAGTTCCCTCCCAAATAACTCTGGCATGTGCTGAGTTGATGTGAAACCAGGCAGTGCAGAGACTAAGCACTCTCTTTTTCTAAGCACTTTGTCCATTTATACATCTCTGTACTGACTGCTGCCCACTGCAAAAAGATGCTTCTCTGACCAAGGACACCTCATGCATTGGCTGCAGGTCACAAACATCCTGTGGGTCATTTTCTCAAATGATGATTAGCGTAGGAGGGCCTAGCTCACCGTGGGCAGGTGGTCCAGGGTTCTAGAAGAAAGCAAGCTAAGCAAAACATGCAGAGCAAGCCGTAAGTAGCATTCCTTTGTGGCCTCTGCTTCAGTTCTTGCCTCCAGGTTCTTGCCTTGTGTTCCTACCCTAACTTCCCTGGGTGATGGACTACAAGTTCTAAGATGAAACAAACCCTTTCCTCCCCAAGTTGCTTTTGGTCATGGTGTCTTATCACAACAGTAGAAACCCAACTAAGTCCTAAAGGGGACTAGAATAATAGACTGACTGAGGGAGTAGGGATCTAGCCTATCTAGGGCCTCAAAGAATAATTTTAGAATTTCAGAAAATGTTGCAAAGAGGATAGAGAGAGATCTTGGGCATTGTCTCAAAGTTACCCTTAATTAACATGTCATGTAACTGTGGTCCATTTGATACAGTGAAGTTAGCATTGGCACATTACTATTGACCAAACTGGACAGTCTTTGGGTTTTTCACTGATGTCTTTTATGATTCTAGGGCTGGGGAGATGGCTCAGTGGGTACAAGCCTTATGGCCCAAGCATGTGGACCTAATTTGGATGCCCAGAACATACATTAAAAAAAAAAAAGCCAGGTGAGGCACACACTTTTAATACCAGCACTCAGGAAGCAGAGGCAGGTGGATCTCTATGCATCCAAGGCCAGCCTGATCTTCACAGTGAGTTCCAGGACAACCATTGTTGAATATTATTTTAAGATGTGTTACATTTGTTTATGCTGTGGAATGTTTGTTTAATGATGCAAAGATATGCTGCATTCTTTTATGTTGCATTTGTTTAACTTTGTGAAGCTGTGTTACTTTGCCTGTCTAAAACACCTAATGGTCTAATAAAGAGCTGAATGGCCAATAGAGAGGCAGGAGAAAGGACAGGTGGGGCTGGCAGGTAGAGAGAAGGAATAGGAGAAATCTGGGAAGAAAGGAGAAGGAAGAAGGAATGAGAGAACAAGGAGAGGAGGACACTAGGGGCAGCCAAACAGCCAGCCATGGAGCAAGAGTGAAAGTAAGATATACAGAGTTAAGAAAAGGAAAAAGCCCAGAGGCAAAAGGTAGATGGGATAATTTAAGAAAAGCTGGCAAGAAACAAGCCAAGCTAAGGCCAGATATTTATAATTAATAATAAGCCTCCATGTGTGGTTTATTAGGGTGCTGGGTAGCAGGCCCTCAAAGAGTAAAGAGTAAAAAACAACCAACAACGTTTTGGCACCCATTATGGGGCTAGAGTAAAAAAAAAAATCCAACAATAAACCAGGGCTGCACAGGGAGACCCTGTCTCAACAAAACAAAAGAGCAGCTGAGTGTAAATATGGACACTGGCAACCTCAATGCTGACAAGTGGGTCCTAGGAACTCGCTGGACAGACACTCTGGAGGAAAAACTGGGGACTTGGGGTTCAGTAAGAGACCCTGTCTGAAAGGCATGAGGTTGAGAATGACAAAGCAAGACACCTGGATATCTCTCCTCTGGCCCTGGAGCCCTGTCATACATATACATCTCTCACATACATCACACACACACACACACCCCAAATCCAAGCTACCACCTCTGTTTGGCAACTAAAGCTTTTGACTCAGGTGCAAACTTTTGACCTTCTATCTTATGTTTTCCCACAGAAGTATTCTGGTCATAAGTTATTTCGGTGTTACTGGCTCTCGCCGCAGGTGTGCGTTGGGAGCCCCAGAATGTAGCTTACTGACTGGGTCACTGTTGAATCCAGAGTGTGGGGTGCTTGTGTTTTGTTGGCCCATCCATCAAGCATCCTTGGGTCCTCTGTTGTGCACATTCAGGTGGGTGACACATGGAAGCTTCCAGTGAAATTTAGACTAGATCTTTGACTGAGTGAGAAAGCCCTTCTCCAGCTTGCCCATTACCCTCACTCCAAGCCTTGTGGATCCTACCTGAAGCAAAAAGAAGTAGGTTTGCTCTTCTCATTCCCACACCACCCAGCTTCACATAGACTGTGTAAGCCTGCTTTGTGTCCTGATCCCTGCAACAGCTACTCACTGACACCCATGGAGTTCACTACAAAAAGCTATACAATGGCCAGGCAGTGGTGGCGCACGCCTTTAATCCCAGCACTCAGGAGATAGAGGCAGGCAGATCTCTTGAGTTTGAGGCTAGCCTGGTCTACAGACTGAGTTCCAAGATGGCCAGAGCTACACAGAGAAACCCTGTCTTGAAAAACAAACAAACAGACAGACAAACAAACAAACAAACAAAAAGAAAACAGTGGAGAGCCCAAGCTATGTTTACACGACACAGGAAAACTCCATTCCCACCCCCACTCCCCTTTGCCACTTAACTTCTTGTAATCCTTTGCACCCTTCCAATCTAGTTATCTCACAGAAGTAGAAAGCAAAGCACCTCCTCTCACTAGATTGTGGTTAACTGCAGCCAGGTGGCTTGGGTTAGACCCAGCTCCACCACACACCACCCGTGTGACCTGTAACTGAATCTGCCCATGCCTCCGTGTCCTCATCTTTAACATTAACTTTATAGGTCTCTAAGGGTGAAGGGAATAGAAGTAAAGCTTTAGAACAGGACCAGGCACGTGTGTGTTCTCAGTAATTAATGGTTATTCTTGAAATCACAGGGATGTTTAGAGAGTCAACTGAGATCAGCATTACAAAGGGACTTTGTAAACAGCAAGGCATGATAAAGAACCTAAGTGCTATTTTTAAAAAGCAAATTACATTAATTAATTCATTAATATGTGTTTGTGTGTGCCATGGTGGCACACACAGAAGTCAGAGGACACCTTGCAGGTGAGACCCACTGGTCATACTCTGGTGGTCAGATTTGGTGGCAAGTACCTTTACTCGCTGAGCCATCTAGTCGGGAAAAGTGTGTTGTTTTTTTAAGAGCCACTTTATTGTGTTAAGAGGCACAAACAGTCTACAGGAGATCGTGACTTGTCTAGATCTGAATACCATGGTCAGGTATGACCAGAAAACAGATGAGTTCATGATATCTGCAATCTTATGGTACCCTTACTATAAGTAAGTTTAGCACCAGGGCACCAGGCTAAAGTTTCTCATTTACTTGATCACAACTGAATTTAGTGTGGCTGTATTTACCCATAAGTAACAACTATTAATGTTCCATCCCTCACTGTCATAATGTATCTAAAGCTTCCTGTACCCACACACCTCTCCAGGTGTTGGGGAGGAAAAACCAATAGGCTCCATCCTCAAGGATCTCAAGTGCTTGCATGAGACCAGATAAACAAAGTGTGCAGCTCATTACCAGTCAGCTCACAGACCTTCCCTACTTTTCCTTGTTCTGCTGTTAGAGGACACAGCCTTGAAGACTATGTTTCCCAGGCTCCACTGCCAGCTGGCTCTGCCCAAATTTATCCTCCTCCTTTCCTTCCTCCTCCTCATTACTCCTCACCTCCAATATCTGATATCTCAGGCTGGGATCATGTCTCCTTCCTGGCTCTGGTTGCTCCTGATCGTTTCGTCCCCCAGTCTGTCTATTTCCTCCATCAGGTCCCTTATTCCAGTTCCCATTGCCCATTCCCTTCTCCCCCGTTGTTCCTCCTGTATGGGCTGGCTTCCTGCACTTGGACCATATCTTCCCAGGGAGTCCCTCATGCCTATTGATGTCCAATTTGAATTCTTTCTGTTGAATGAGTTACCTGGAGTGGGCTTCATTGTCCTGCTGGGGTCTAGTGAGATCAACAGAAGCAGGTGATTTCAGAAAATGAAAAGTGCTTTGAAGGACATCTTCTTCTGGAGAAGGATCAGGAAAGGGTTCTTCTCTGAGAAGGGGACTTAGAATCTGGCAGGGCAGCTATATGGAGGCCTCTCGGGAGTGTCCTACAGGGACAGAATAGAAGTATCCAGTCAGGGAGGAACTGGCTGCATTCAAAAGTCAAGATGAAAAGCCAGGGTGGGGCGTGTGGAGTTCAGTGATGGAACATTTGCTCAGTTTGCGTAAATCACTGGGTTCCATCCCCACCATGACAAACGAACAAAAACAACAAATGGGTAAATTTGTACCTAAGCAACAGCAGAGATATTCGATACCGTGGAAGGGTCTGACTGGGGAAAAGCGGCAGTGTACATTACTAAAGAAGGATGGCAGAAGCAGAGGACAGGGTGGTGGCTGTTAATGGGGTCAGGAGACAAGCTGGGGCGCAGGTAGAACAGGAAGAGTCAGGAACACTCGAGGAGTACCCTGGGGCCCTCAAGAAAGAGTTCGGATGCTGTAAGTGTGCCTGACAGCCGAGGCTGAGGCTGCAGAGGGACAGAGGTGGTCTTGAGGAGGCACGAGGAGAAGACTAGCATGTCTGGAAGGAAGGTATGAGTCAGAGAAAAAAACAAGGCAGGAGAGGCAGGTTTGCCCTTATCAGAAGAGCCAGGTGGACAGGTTGCCTTTGTGAGCAAGTGACTCCAATTGTAGGCACTTAGACTTCCTGTTTTGATCATCAGGAAGCACAACACCTACCTTCTGCCCTCCAGCACACTGTCTGCTTTGGCTGATGGCACAGCAAGACTCAGCCAGATACTAATGTCTGGAGGTGTGTGCGCCCGCTGAGGTCTCTTGCTAGCATAACCCTGCTTGCACCAAGGCAGTATATATGTAGAGGGCATTCTTAATTAACAATCAATGCCAGGGAAAGTAGGCTCACAGAAATCACAGGACAGTGGCCTTCTCAGGCTTCAACTTTTCCTGTGTGTGCCTGTCCCAAGGCTTGTGTGTACATCCGGGTGGCTTTTGCAAATGGCACTTTGTTGTCTTACAGTCCTGGAATCAAGAAGTCTAGGTGTGGATAGAATTGCTGCCTTCTTTAGGCTGTGGGGAGAGTCTTCCAGGCCTTTCTGCTAGCTCCTAGGGTTTGCTGACGATCTTTGGCTTGCAGAAGCATCATCCTGAACTCTGTCCGTGTGTCAGGCTCCAGATTTCCCCGTTTTAGAAACTTACAATCACGTGGAGTCAGGTCCTCTCCACTGAGTTTCTGTTTTCTAAAACGGGATCTCTTCATGGAGCCTGGCCATCAGCACTGGGATCATCAACAAAAGGAGACAGTGTGCAGAGCCCACGGCATGTGTATGTGCCACCTCTCCTGGCTCATGACTTTGTCTCCATCATCTGTAAAGATCATCCGTTGAACCAGTTCACTTTGAAGGTACCGGGGAGGGAGCATCAGCATCTTTGGGGGACACACCAATCAGAGTCAGAGCACTAAGTATGATAGTAACTGGGGAGCGGAAGGGACACTGAGTGACCTAGGACAGTGACGTGCTCATGTGCAATCTGTGGACCACAGGCCTTTTCCTGTTCTCTATCCTCTCAGGAAGAATTCCATCCCTTCTCAGGTATCTTAGGACAATCTGCTCCAAGTTAAAACATTGCATCCTGCAGACAAGCTAGATGAGACTCAGGAAGTCCCTGAAACTGATCAGGCATACTATGCCTCTCCCTTACCAAATTTCTATAAACAGGACTGCTGAGGAGATGAAACAAGCCAAGCATATGAGAGGAATGCCCTAACCCGGCCACTGCTCAGGCCACAATACCCGCAGCAGCCTTTCCTCTTTCGCAGATGCTGCCAAAGCCTAGCGGGACAGTATCTGTGAGTCCCTAACGGACAGACTTCCTGGTGCCAGGATCTCTCCTGGGGGTGGGGGTGAGTTTACATCAAACCACATCCTGCTCCCCACCTCCTAGAGTCTTGCTGCTGGCTTGTGAAACCTCCCCATCCTTAGCAAGGTACAAGAAGGAACTCCCATTTCTGACACATAAGGTCCTGACTTCCTCCTTCTAGAGAGCCCATCATACTGTTTGTTTCCCGTGCTGGGGTCTCAACTTTCCTGAGAGTCCCCAGCATGCTGCTGTCTGCCTGTCTGTCCATGGTGTTAAATAGATCTTGCAGCCAATCTGTCTCCAGTGTCATCTATGGTATCTGAGACCTTTCACCAAAGCTGCCTGGGTAGAGGCCCGGATTGGCCAGGCTGCCCAGATGGGACACTTTCTCAACTGTTGAGCTGCCTGAAGTGGTGTAGTGAAGGGAGCTCTAGGTTTTAAACTTCTGTGGGCTGTCCCCCATGCTGGCGTGGGCTTTCGGTGACAGCTGGCCCTGAGTCACTCCTACTCCTGGAAGTAACCCCTGTAAACCCATCGGTTCAGCAAGCTGGGCTTTGCTGCTCTCCTTACTTTGATCTGTTGTCAGTTCCCTGTCTCGGGTGACAAGATGTTTTGTCACATCTCCCAAGAAATGGTGTCACATATAACCAGGTGATATGTCCCAGGAGGGTCGCCATTCAGGAATCCCCCTTTCCCCTCCAGAGTCTCAAAGGATATGTCTACAGAAGTAGCCCAAGCTGACTTCCATGCTCTGTGTAGGCGAAGATGGTGTTGAATTCCTGGTCATCCTGCCTCTTCCTCTCAAGTGCTGGCATTGCAGATGTGCCCCACCATGAGTGGCTTCTCTTCTCATTCTAGATCCTAGATTGAACATCTGTCAACCCAGATTGCCACCCCACCCATTCCCCAGAAGAGCCTTGCCTGGCCCCACAGTGGCTCCCTTACCCCTTGCCGGAGGGCAGTAGGGAGGCTGTTTGCTACACAAAGTTGGAACATGGAAATCTTAGGGCTATGAGGTCATCAGATATCATCCAGCCCAACCCCTTCTTTCAGAGATGGGAAAACTGAGGCCCCAAAGGGAAAGTGAAGGGTCAGGCATGGTGGTGCATGTTTGTAACCCCAGTACTTAGGGTGTTGAGGCAGGAGGATCAAAAGGTCAAGGCTAGCTTTGATTACATAGCACATTTGATGTCAACCTGAGCTGCATGAAACCTTGTCTCAAAAATACAAGGAGGAATGGGGGGGGGGGGATCTTTCTCCTTGGGATGGCTGGCATTGGGAAAAATTTAACCTCCTTACCATGAGGCTCTTGGGTTGAAATAAATGTATAAGGGAAACTCTGGTGCTTTCAGTGGATGATGGATGGGAATGTACCTCATGGGACACAAAGTAAGGACTCAGTGCATTTATCCAGTGAGCCCTTGGTCAGACTGTCTCCATGAACAGAGTGAGTTCCTCATTAATGTGTTGAATGAAGAAACCGGTCCTTTCTCTTCCTTTCTAGAAGAGTCTGCAGGATGGGCTGATTAGGTGCCCCAAAGCAGAGCCTAACGTCAGGGAGGGAGCCTGGGTGAGTGTCATGCTGCCTACAGAGATGGGAAGCCCACAGGATCCCACTTGGGGTCTGTAGCTCATGTGGCTAACAGGGAGCACAGGTGAGGAGGACCGACAGATGTGGGGCGATGCCAGCACAGCTGCTTCCTCTTCTTGCTGCTGATCCAAGTGGCTTGTCTAGACTTTTCCCTGAGGCCGGGTCCTAGTTCCTGGTAACTACCCAGCTTCCATGGTCCTAGCTTCCAGCTAGCAATAGAGCTCTTGCTAGAAATCTGATTTAAAAACTCCAGGCTGGCTTAGTTGCCCCAGGTGTGATAACTTCACAGGAGCCATGTGGCTAAAACAGGTAAAGGTATCATTCTTCAGCAGATGGCAAGAGCAGGCTGTCATTGGTTTGGGGACAGACTTGACAGTAGCAGCTCTTTGCCACAATTACTGAGGGGGCACTAAGGGACAAACTTCTTTGTGTGATCATGTAAGGAGCATGGTGTCTTAAGTATAATTGAATCCCAGTGTGATAATAATTGCCAGTCCTTATCCTCTATCCATCATACACCAAGTGATGTCTGAAAACCTAGATTAACTAGACTCCCCAAACAGCCCTTAAGATATATACTTGCCCCTGGGATAGTTAATTTTATGTTAACTTGCCAGGCCACACTACCAAGATAGTTGGTTAAATATTATTCTAGATGTTTCTGTGAAAGTGTTTTGTAGATGAAATTCATCTTCAAAGTTAGGTTGGATGCTCCTCTTTCTCCCTCCCTCTGTGAGTTCACAGCAAGACGGTAGCTAGCCATCTGCAAACCCAGAAGGGAGCCATCAACAAGAACCCAATGAGCTGCTGTCTGGAACTTAGCCTTCCAGCCTATAGACTTGTGAGAAACACTCATGTGGGGTTCAAGCAGTCCAGACCGTAGTATTTTGCTAGGATACCCTGAGCTGACAAGACACTTATTAGCTACTCTCTGAGGCTGCTGGCTTTGCATTCTGATACTGAGGTCAATGCCTGAAACTCAGAAGCCATCAACACATATTGGCTGAACAAATAAGTAACAGCATGAGAAGAATATCATTTTCTGAGACAAAGATCTAGCCAGAGTGCTGATCTTCAACGGTGACAAGTTCCTGGATGTAGCCAGTGTTAACAGTGGCACAAAGAAGGTAGGAGTGCAGTCTCAGAGGATGCTGCAGGACTCGGCCCTGGCTCAGTCGTCTGGGGACACCTGGAAGCCTCTGGAGGGAGGCTCCTCCTTCTGCTTCTGAATAGGACATGTCTCTTTACTGGTATCTGGAAAGCCGCACATGCTGCACTCTCAGTGAAGGCCCTAGGAGTCTTGTGAGGGTGTCACCTGATGGCAGAGGATAGGTATACATGCGTGTGTGTGGGTGGCATGTGGTGGGTGTCATGCAGTAGCTGTGTTGAACAGTGGGGGGCCATCACACACCCCCCATTTCTCCAGAGTACTCTTGAGTAGGAGCAGCAGGAAATATTAGTTAGGATAGAGGGGAAGAGAAACAGATAGAAAATACGGGAAAGCCTCAAGAGGTCCTGGATCCTAAACCATCTCTGTCCTAGGGTTTTTAAAGGAATGCCAAGGGGTGGAGCAAAAGACCTCCCCCCAGCACAGCCAAGTGCAGACCATCTCAAACACCTGGTACTCAGGCCCATGGCCCAATCATCTTCTTTATGCAGACCTGCTGGATAAAGTGAACCGGGCTCCAACAGTGAACTAGGGGAGATTTTTGTGGATTTCCAGCAATTCTTGGTCTGGATAGAAGTGGAGGCAGGTAGAGCCAGGCAGTGGTCCTGTGGCCAGCAGGTGTTGTCAGGAGAGGGGCTGAGAAGGTGGAAATCATTCAAAGGTTGAATCTATACATTCTAACATCCTCAGGTTCCTGACGGGGCTCCCAGTCCTTGGAGGAAAGAGTTGGAGTGTTAGGAGTGTAGTAAAAGGTCCTCATTCAGAATCAGGAACTTGTGTAATGACCTACAATCCAGGGCAGAAAGTGCCCTACATGGTCCATGTCCATTGTAGGGCTGTGGGGAGGGGAAGGATCTGGAATCCATAGGACTCCCAGCACTCCAGCACTCCAGGGACTGGGTCTATTTAAGAGTTACAGAATGTTGTCTAAGCACACCTCCCCAGGGGTAGGCATGTAATTTGTAGGTATCAATACAAAGTAAGGCACAAGTCTCTTAGTTAAAAAAAGATGACAAATTTCAAGACATCAGAATATTTGAAATCCAGTGCAAGTGTCCTGCCACACCAACTGGAGGTACAGATTGACTGAAGATGATCAAGGTGGAACCCTCAGAGGACAGAGCAAATGCTTCTTAGTCACATATACTTTAGCTGTTTCTCTTATTTTTAACACGATATCCATCCATCCATCCATCCATCCATCCATCCATCCATCCATCCATCC